>CM062243.1:36057347-36319091 GCA_031216285.1 Syzygium syzygioides | reverse complement strand
ATCAAATTTAAATTTGAGAGACTATAATTAAGGAAAGCCCAATTCAAGTGAACACAACATGCATCGCTCCTCTTAGATTTGGCCTAATTCAAGCAAAAAGCCCATCGACGTTGATCAACAAAGATTTCAATGACCAAAGCCTTGCAGTTGTTGGAGAACAAATGGAGGGCTCCCAAAGATAAGGCTAAGTAGCAAAAAGTGCATGATAGTCAGCCCAGCCGAGGCCTCAACCTCCTGCCAGACAATCTAATTAATATCACTTGAAGATCCTAGATTACATCGTTGCACCAAAACAGCTTTAGAAGTTATATTGTTGTCTCCTTATTGGAGCCCATCATCATAGGCCCGGTTGTATCACAGTTTTAGGACTCAGACCTGAGGATCCACTTCAGCCATGGCAACGAGTTCAAAAATGGAATCGGCCCGTCATATGCCTGATCTGGGTGGGCGGGCATCGGCCCACGGGAAAAAGGTTTGAAGATGTGATCACGAATCGAACCGAATCGAAACATTCAGCAATCAACAAACGAAACCGAAAGGTCGAATGCGGACGAAAGGATGGCCAGGCCCCGGTTTCCAAGGTTAAATTATTCCCTATTTATGAGCCTGCTCAAATTCTCAAGTTGAATTATAAAAGTAGGTGGTGCCATCATCTTTATGTTTACGTCCTATGTTTACAAAATTGCTTCTGATAAAATATGGTTGTGTACGGCGAAAAACACATATGTTGCAAGTACATACGAAATTGTGGATCGTCCCCAATTTAGGGAGAGTCTGTAAAGAGTTACACAAGAATACTGAAACAAATGCTCTTGACCAACGTGATCATTTGGAGCATGATTGTCAAAAATATTATAAATTATGGATCCATCGTGTCGTGGTAATGACGTGTTATGACTCTCATTATTATTCCACGCATGTTACGGCTCTCATCCTACTTGGTATCATGTGTGTTATGCATCTCGCTTTTAATTAACTTTTTACATTGCGCTTCACTCTTATGTGCTCCAGTCATCACCTAAAATACCTTCTCGACATGATCGAACAATCCATTATGAGCCCACGAAATCAATGCATCTAGGCCGACAAAGTGATGCCCTACAGTCACTTGAAAAGCCAAGGGATGTCCTACGATTCCCTCAGGTACAATGGATCCACCAAATCAGTGGCTTTTCAGTAGGGGAGCATCACCTCCTTTCTCAAAAGCATCTTCAACTAATCATATGCTCGTTTTCTTGGGTTCCTAGATACTGCAATCTGGCGTCGAACACACTGCAACCACTGGAGCTTTATGCTCTGTTTGGGAGGGAATGGATGCTTGAGCTTTTTTGAACTTTTTTTAAGGAGAGAGATGAGTAAAAATATATAAAGAAAAAAAGCGTTTTCTTTCACAATTTTCTTCACCTTGATGTCCCAAAGATAGCATTAGCTCCTTTTCTTTCGGTTTTGAATGAATATGGTGGAGACACGGGGGGCGAAATGGCGGATGACATGATCGGTACATCGATTTCCTATTGCATCGGTGAAGCAAGGGGAGGAGGAGGAGGAGGAAAAAAGAAAATGACCAAAAAAATGTCCTTTTAATCCATTGTAAGATGAGAAGGCGTAACTTTTGTTGAGTAAGCGAGCCACCTCAGCAATTGTGGTTGATTTTTGCTGAGTAAGAGGGCCATTAGCAAGTAGCCCTAAATTGACAACTTTTTTGAATGCATGTAGCCCATTGACCTGCTTTTCAAAAGTTTAGATACTCAATTGAACAAATAAAATGTGTTGTGATACTAGATTGAGAAACCGAGAAAAGTTCAAATATTTGTGACATCATTAACCAAAAAAATTTGATTTATCCCGAAATACAGCAATCCAGACTATCCAATCAATTTCCAATCAATCATACCCTAGAAATAATATCAACCCTACACTTACTAAACCATTGGCGATAGAAGGCTATGTCTATCGCAATATCAATAAATAGAGTCTAGACATATTGTTATTTTACCGAGGGAATTTGCATGAGATGAACACCATCCCATAGTGTTTTTTTTTAATGTACGTAGCAGTTCTCTTTTTCTTAGTTAGGCGACGTAATAGCGATGCTTCAGCAATAATTAGAGTTGCCCGACTAGATAATACGAGAGAATAAGAGATCTAACAAGTAGTTAAAGTCTGAAATTACTCTTTTCGCCGTATCGATATAAGAAAATCCTTTGACATGAGGGAGAGGAGAGCAATGTAATCTTCCCTTCTGGGACCAAGAAGATTGTTAAATATGTCTTGAATTTATGTACTCGGTCCGGTTTATGACCCGACCCGACATATTTTTGTGCGACCTGAAAGTGGAAAGGAAATTGAGATTTGGTTCGCGACGCGAAGGGTTGGGCCGATAGGCCCAACCCGCAGCAAGCGAACAAATCTCCATAGCGGACCGCCCAAGCTGGAGGAAACGAACCAACGCGCGGGGGGTTCGGGGGCTATGCCCCCGAGAAAATTTTCGGAAGCCCTATTTTGCACCGTGGCTAGGTTTTTTCATTGTAGAACAGAGAGAATTTGTTTCAGAGAGTTTTCGTGAGCCGTGAGGGTTTTGTCGTTGTTTTCGACTTCTGAAATTTTGTACTCTCTTTGATTATAGTGGAATTTTGTCGTGCCTCGCCCGTGGACGTAGATCACTTCGTGATCGAACCACGTAAATTTCCGGTGTTCTGTTTTACGTTTTCCGCATACGTTTCCAACAAAGATGAACCCAAAAATGGCAAAGAGAAAGAGAGGCCGAAACCAAAAGGAACATGTGGGTTTGCATAGAAAGATTGATGGGAAGGGGGGCAGGGTGAGGGTGTTATTGATGGGGGGGTGTTCAATCAGAGATGATGAAAAGCAAAGCCCCCCCTCGCTCTCTTTATTCTTTTATCCTTTCCCTTCCCTTCTTTCCTTTTAGCACTTGTCCCTCTCAACTCTCAACCTCTCCCCCAAACACACCCTTCACATCCCCACCAGTCAAGCTCATCCCCTTGGTCCATCTCTCCCTCTCCTGTCCGTGGTTCACCCTACACTGAACGTGACGCCTCTCTCTCTCTCTTCTCTCTCTCGATCGATGGATGGATGCATTGATGGTGTGGGTTTTGTTGGCTTGTGTTTATACCCATCTGAGCCGTGGCTTAAATACTCTTTGGTCTTTATATCAAGTTGCGGAATGTTGGATGATTGCGAGTCTGTGAAAACGAAAGCTTTATGCATTACACCAAAAGTGTTTTCCAAACCCAGCTTAGGCTTTTTGAAGAATTATCAAAACCTTGATCCGTCACCCCAGCTGAGAGGATGCGCCTCTCCTCCGGTCGAATGGTTACAAGCATCGAGAAAAAGCTCTCAGCGGTGGATGAGGATGCTCGTGGAGATTTTCTTTTTCCTCCTATTCGCAGTGTATGATATGAAAGTCTGTCAAAATATTTTCCACGGTAAATCATTCTGGGAAACTTATTTGAGTCATTATGAGCGATGTAAAAAATTCAAATTCGGAAGAAATATGGTAGATGAAACGATTATGAATAGATGCAAATTATCTCGAGAAGTTTACAGTACAATTTGGTCCACTAGGTTAAGACACATTGTTATCTAAGAACTTAATATCAATTACTTTTAGGCGCCAATCTGAGGCCGAAACCTCCTATATTTTTCTCTAAAGTATAAAGAGATGGTCATTTCAAATTGTGCATCAATAGTTATCTATATAGACGATACCTGTCCATTTTATGTTTAAGGGAAAGGTTAATACCAAGAAAAATCCTAAACTGGTACATCCGTGATAAATTTATTCCAAACTAATTTTTTAACCATCAGAAACTTCAAACTGATAGACATATGAAAAATTTAGCCAAAACTAATTTTTTTATTACAAAAAACTCCTAACTGATATGCTTGTGAAAAATTTACCCTCTGTTAAATTGGATTAATACCATGAAAAATCGCAAACTAGTAAACATGTGACAAACGGAGAGGTAAAACCCTAAATCAGTACATTTGTCAACTACCACGTGTCATCCAACTCAGTAATTTAACGGTAAAATTTAACGAAAACTAACGAATAATAAATTTATCATAGGCATACCAGTTTAGAGTTTTTGGTGATTAAAAAATTAATTTAGGATAAATTTATTATAGGTATATTAATTTTAAGTTTTTTGTCATATTAACCCTAAGAGAAAAAATAAGGCTCTTCACTAACTTTTTTGATTGGACTCTCCTTTTGTTTTCTAATTTAACGTTGACCTGGGGACTGATGGTCATGGAAAAAGTAATGATTAGGTAGTCATCGGCACTCGAACATGCTTAAGAATCTAAGTTAGATAGTTTCGATCAAATATAGAACGGAGCTAAAGACAAAAATGATGAGATCTCTTGGGGTAATATCAATGAATTCAATTTTTTTTTTAATATTTCGATGTATTAAATAAAATGAAATTAATAGTTAATGAGGTGATAAGTTTTATTGAGGGTTTTCAAATGGTGTTTTATTTACATTCTCATTTTTTCTACCTAAGGTAAATATACTAGTTAATAAATGGCCTATAAAATGGATTAAGTTTGAATAGTAATACAGTGGTATGTCCTTTTGATGGGGTTTTCTCAAATATTTTTTCGAAAAATTACCACAAAAGTTATTGATATATTGCAATTGTCAATTCAGTCATAACTTTTTCTAGTCAATTCAGTCATAAACCTTTTATATTTGTGCCAATTTATTCTATTAGGCCAATTTTGACCAGCCGATATTGACGTAATAACTTTTTAATATTTTTTTCAAACCTTTTAATTTTTTTCTTTCTTCTTTTTTTTTCTTTTTCTTTCTCTTTTTTTTTTACTCTCTTCTTCCTCTGGCTGGCAAGGTCGACCTCACCGACCATTGATGAGGCCAACCTCACCAGCCCTTGGTGAGGCGAGCCTGTCCCTAGCGAGGGTGAGCTCATTAGTTGTTGGGCAAGGTCACCAAATTCGGTGAGGGCACGCCTTGCCAGTGGCTAGGAGAGTGCCTGAGAGGTCGATCTCGCCAGCCAGAAGAAGAAGGAAGCAACAAAAAAGGGATATATGTATTAGAAGTCCTAAAATTTATCACAAAAATACAATCAAGTCTTAAAACTTGTAAAAAGTGTAATCGAGTCCTAAAACTTGTCAAATTTGTTCAATCAAGTCCTAAAATTAACACCATCTAATTTACTAACAAAAATGTTGATGTGGTGCTGACGTATCTTATTTTATTACTTTTCTTGAGATACATGGCGATGATGTGGCGTCCAACAAACATCACGTCAAAAAAATAAAAAATATAAATTAAATTAGAAAAAAGCTATAAAAAAAAGACCCCAATTACCGGCTGTGGTGATGGCCAAGCCCTCGCCGGTGGCTGCTGCCACAGCCGCCGAGAAAGGTGGCCAACAGGAAGGGCCGACGGATTACCCCTGGGCCTTCCTGAAGCCCGACAACCCTCATTGGCCCCGAGTGAGGGCCTACCGCCTCAATCTGGGGGAGGGCTCAACCCTTGCCCCAGATCTGAGTGAGGGTCATCAGCCCACACCTAGGGCTGACAAGGGCAGCCGAGGGACGGCAAGGACTTGCCTGGGGTTGGCGACACTGAGCGAGTCCTCGCCATCCCTTGCCTGCCCTCGCTGGCCCCAGGCGAGGGCCAGCGACCCTCACTTAGATTTGGGGCGAGGGTCACACCCTCCCCTAGATCGAGGCCGCAAGACCTCACTGGGGGCTCGCTCGGGGTCAGCGAGGGTCACAAGGCTTTGGGAAGGCCCAGGTGACCTCTGCTGGCCCTTCCCAGCAGCCATCGGTGAGGGCTTGGCTACCACCACAATCACTAGTTGGGTGGTCTTCTTCTTCTTCTTTTAAATTTTTATAGCTTTTTTTCTAATTTAATTTATATTTTGTTAATTTTTTTTGACGTAGCGCTTGTTGGACACTACATCATCGCCACGTGTCTCAAGAAAAGTAATAAAATAAGACATGTCAACGCCACGTTAGTATTTTTCATTAGAAAATTAGACAGTGTTAACTTTAGAACTCGATCAAATCAATTTGACAAGTTTTAAAATTTGATTGCCCATTTTACAAGTTTTAGGATTCAATTGTACTTTTCTGACAAGTTTTAGGATTTCTAATGCACATATCCCAAAAAAAGGAAGAGAAAAAAATAATTAATAAATTAGAAAAAATATTTAAAATTGTCAATGACAGTATCGGTCATATCACATCAATGCTGATTTAGGACTCAATTGGCATAAAAAAAGGTTTATGACTGAATTAACACAATTATAATATATTTATGACTTTTTTTGGTAGTTTTCCCAATATTTTTCATAAGTGTACACCTACTTATATTGATGTTTTCGTATGTTCCTTTTTTTTTGCCTACTCGACTAGAAATACTATATGAATATACGAGTAAAGATGAATTTGAATCGTAAAGGCGACTATGAATCGAACCAGGATGATGTGCGCTGTTGACGAAATGATTCTTATTTTTTATTTACGAAAACTACACGTTCAATTCTTATTGTTTTCTCCAAACTAAATATTACTGGGTATTGAAAGAGTGAGATAATAGCAAAGCGATGATGTTGTAACTTAGGAATTTCCAGTGGATTAGTTCTTTCCCATATTTTACACTTATTCTTCAATTAGAACTTTTTTTTTTGGTCGGAAGCTAGAACTTACAATTTATCTTAGCTTATAATATCCTAATGACACCCATCATGATTTGACTACTTAGTATGGTCGCACACCACATGTGGAATACAATTAATTGGCGGGGACATGTAAATTGATTGAGTTGATAGAGTTGTGCCCTAAGATTGCTCGATATTTATCCCAAATCCAATCATATCAATAGAGCTCTCTTCTTTGCAAATCTTTCATCAAATGACATTTTCTGAATTTATCACATCACAGATTCACAAGTATATTACATTCAAATGACACCTGGTTTCGATTTTATTTATTGAAATTTCTATCAGGAATTCGAAAATATAATTTCATCGAACTTTCGTGGGGTTAGATTTTGCCCCTTGGGTCATAGGGTTTCTTCGCTATATCAGAATCGCGTGCTACTAAATGGCTTCATAATTACTGACATAGCTGGAAGGGGGAGGTCTCCAATGCTCCAAAATCCCAAATAGATATCCACATGTTACAAAGGGCAAAAAGAAGATAGTTCCCATTCTCGCGTGTCAAGTCTTGCTTCCATTATTGGTAACCAATATGCAAATGGGGTTTTCTATGTGGAGTCGCTTGTGAGATCGATGTTGATGAGTGACCAAAGCGGGAGCATTCTGGCCCCCCTTTAATGCTGGAGAATGAAGCCACGCACACGAGGACACCACCATACGCACCCACTTCTATTGCACTTTTCTCCAATATCTCGTGGAATTTTTTGCGTTCAACTTACGACTCTAGACGTCAATCTGTTCATATCTCAACACGTCCGTCCATCCGTCCCTGTTCTTTTGCTGTCCGTCACGACTCGCATCAAACGTCCAAGCGATAAGTTGCCAAGCCAAACACATAAAAGATCTGAGCCACCTTAAGCGTACTACACATTGGACACAATGTGACTGCAGCTACAATAGTGCGCTTTGGCTCGGGATATTTCACGGATTCTTCTCAATTATTGTTAGGTGATCGGTCGATCGATCGGTACGTACGCATGCGGCCAAACCCTAGAAAAGTAAGAAAAAGCTTCTTGAGCGATTTCGATAATCGAGGCACCTTTATATGTATATATTTCAGCACCGGGAAAGAGTAAAAGGTGCTTGAAACTTCCCCTAAGTTCATCATATCTGCATCGTACCATAAATTATTTGAATGACAGTGATTATGCTCACAGAGCGCACCAAGCAAAGTAACGCATGCACGGTACACAATGGACCCTTCACTTTGTACGTGCGTGCGATGTGGTCCATTCAACATCGAACCATACTATGAAATAACAACATATGCCCTAGTCTTTCAAGAAAGAACTTATCCTCAAGAGTGAAGGAACGAGCGGTTCGAGCTTGTTCTCTCATATCCTATCAAGCATTTATGTTGCCACAGCAATGGCCCAAGGATTTTGCATGGGGCCAAAACTGTGTGCGGGGAATGGTACGAAGCCATCGATATATATCCATTAATTAAAGAAAGAAGAAGAGGAAGAAGAAAGAAATGAGAAATTGGTCACCACAAGTTCTGTATGCTAGGTAAAAGAAAGTATTCAGAGCAGCAGTAGGACCGCCACGTGAAGTCAAAATGTCAAAGGCTTTGGGGCCAACTTTTTTGTGGCCAAAACCTAACCTAAGAAAAAGGTCGGGGCATGAACATAACAATGAGAAGGGAAAAAAAGGAAAGCTTAAGCGAGAAAGCTACAAAAGTCCACAGAGACGATGCTGTCAAAATAAGTCGAATCCTGTGCAGCAGAGAAGACCCTACCTTAGTTGGATCCTCTCCATTCCCTACCCTTCTTTTTCTCTGCAATAATACACGCACACACTTGCATTTGCATGCACGTTCGGCTTCGGTCGCTGTTGAGGAGTCCTAGCAAGCCGATCTACATCCCCCCACATGACCTCGTTATGGGCATCCATATGAGCATGGGCCCAGTACAGCGCCTTTTGGCTAAGCTCACCCTCGCCGGCTTTGGATGGTTTAACATTTTAGCCCCCCTTGTTCTTTCGCGTAATTAGATCATGATGTACTTAGTTTATCGCATTAGATATGACTTGTGTTCCTTATTATAATGAGTGAGGAACAATCTCATGATAACGCCTAAGGGTTTTGCCGATTTCGGTTGCCTCATTCCCATCTTTTGGTTATTAAAAAAAAGAAAAGAAAAAGAAGAGGGGCAAACGTGCACATATCCTTGCGAAATTGAATCAACATCATAAAAGATTTCGAGAAGTGCAATCCGAGCCGGTCCCAGATGTACGCATGACCAGCATATTTCTAGGGTTGTGTTAATTTCGGGTCTTTAGTACTTAACATGTTCCCATTGTCAGTTCCTTAACAGTGCACAAATCATTCATATGATTTGTTGTACCAAACATGTAGAGTCTGTGCGCGCGCAGTTCATTGAATCATTTTTTGGATTGATACTGTCGTTGTTTATAAAAAATGAGGGGTCAGCATGAATTGCTTTTGTTTTGACATATACGGATGCCTAACAAGAGTAAGAAATGACGCCATCTCGCCATACTCGTTAGTCACAAGCTCAAATTTTTCCGTGCACCCTTACAAGAAAATGTGGAATACATGGAAACTGTTTAAGTCCGTTTTCTCATTACCAGTTGATCTAAACCTCCTGCAAAGAAATTCATCACTGTATGGTCATAACATCTTCTTTGGCCAATTAACGTCTAGCTTAAACCATTGTTACTTAACCTCAGTTCAATCTTCTTGAACTTCATAAACGCAACCACCTCTATAAGGCCATAACATCTTTGGCTAATTAACCTCTTATCACACAATTTACCAGGTGATTTTATAGATTGGTTTCAATACATCTCTGTAAGCATTGTTACTTCGGTTCAATCTTCTTGGACTTTATAAACGCAACCGATCCTCATATAGATGGTCTGCATTGCAAATTCTCACTGCTTTTTACAAAGTCTACCATGTGAATATTATAGGTGGGTTTCAATACATCGCGATGATTAAAGCGACTAATCAATGGTGTGGTCCTGGAAGTGGAAGTGCGGAGGAGGGCTCGATGTCAAATTCGAGAGATGATGGTCTAGAGACCCAGACGGGACGGGCATGGAAAAACGAGGCTCAACACACGTGGGGTTTTGCAGCGACCCTCCTACACAGCCATGTGAGGTCCGTACTGGCTCCGATGACTCTGTCCCCAAATTGCACCGTCCTCCCATCGCTTTCTCTCGAGGGCATGTTGGTCTTACG
Source organism: Syzygium syzygioides (assembly GCA_031216285.1). Taxonomy (NCBI): domain Eukaryota; kingdom Viridiplantae; phylum Streptophyta; class Magnoliopsida; order Myrtales; family Myrtaceae; genus Syzygium; species Syzygium syzygioides. The sequence continues at coordinate 36,309,170 of CM062243.1, read as the reverse complement.
AGACAAACGCACGCCTTCCATCAACAGAACCATCGAAGGCGCCCCGTCTTCCGCCCTTTCTTCATCTTCATCGTCGTCGTCGTCATCCGGTTGCAATCATCGGGAGCAGTGATCGGTAGTCAAAAGGAATTTCGGGGTGATCTCGAGTCGTAGCTCCGGACTGATCTTGATGGGATTGTGGACCAAATCTTGTTTGTAGTTCTAATCGCTGCGGTTCCCAAGTCGCGATGTAGTGCGTGTGTTCCCTTCCGCTGCTACACCCAACCGTATTGTGGTCTTGGGGCTGTCGTCGACGCCCCCGATTTCACGTTGGACTCGGCAAAACCTTGGTCCGTGGAATGTTGTCAGTCCGAGGGGGTGGGGAGGTTTTGAGAAACCCCTGGAGTTATAGTTTAATTCCAGCGCTTAATTAGTGGAGAGATTCAAAGTCGTAGGAATTTATTTGGTGTTTCGTTGCATATTTCAAGCACCAACATTAGGTGGAATCCACCACCTAAATTGACTAGGTTACGAAAAAAATAATGCATAGGTCTTAAGTAGAACTTCCAAAATTGGTGGCGCCCCCGCCCTCTTGCGTGCACCGAGTTATATTCTCGACCCAATTCCCGCCTCAAAACTCATATGTTTCCAAGTTTTACCTATCTTATCTGGCGGAAGGTGATCACAAAAGTTTTTGGGAAAGTTATCCAAAAAGTTTTAAATCAATTACAATTATATCAATTCAGTCGTAACATTTTAATTGTGTCAATTGAGTCATAAACATTTTTATGCTTTGTCAATTGAGCCCATCCGGCCAACTTGGCCAGAAATCGTTGAGGTTGAAGCTAATCATCTTACGTGACACGTCCGACACTGACGTAAATAATTTTTTTAAATGTGTTCAAATTTTTTTCTTTCTTTATCTTTTTTTTCTTTTCTTCTCTTTTCCTTCTTTTCTTTTTTCATACTATGGCCAATGAGGATCGCCCTCGTTGGCCTTGAGTGAGGGAAAACCCTCACCTAATCTAGCAAACGGTTGCCCTCAGCGACCCCTGGAGAGGGCGGCCCTCGCTTAAGGCCGGTAGAGGGAAAAGGAGGAAAAGGAAAGAAGAGAAACAAAAAAAAAAAAGAAACAAGTAAAGAAGGAAAAGAGAAGAATAGAAAAACATGGAAAAATACAAAAGTTTGAAAAAAATAATCAAATGTTATATAATTACAAATTTTGATGGAAAAGATGTTCAACCATAGGGGGCGCTATGCAACCTACTTTTGTCCTTCCAAAATCACCAAACTGAGAGACTTCCTTGAAAACTACTTGTTTGGAGATTTGGCAAAATGTACTTCTGAAATGAAGAGTTCCCGAAATTATATACTGAAATGAATCTAAACATCTATTGTGGACTTACATATTCTCAAACGGAAAAAAAAATTATCACTTGCTCAAAAGGAAAATTGGAACATTTTGTTACTTTTGCACGTGTTGTTTCAAGTCCCACCTGAGTGAAGAGATGAATTCTTGCAAATGATGCATAAGCACGACAGTTCAAGAATGATCGTCGCCTTCAAAACTTCTTTTTGCAGGTTCGGCTAATGTAAATTGAGTCGGGTCATTAATAAATGGCATGACATTGGTAGAGGCGTCGCAACGGGTGGAGGGATTGAGCATTTAGCTTAGCTAAAAAAAATGCAAACGTATTGGATGACCTATATAAAGTTGGATAGGCATAAACTTATCTAACGTTTTTAATATCAGACCTGCCTGTAGACTTTTGCCTGTCTCAAACCAGTCGAAAGTGGGGAAAATTATCAAAAAAAGTCATAAACCTATTATACAGATGCTATTCAATCAAAAACCGTTCTGTTTGGCCAATTTAATCATAAACATTTTGACAATTTAGTAAATTGGCCGAAAATCAGCAACGTAGATGTCGACCGTCCTACCTACATGGCAAACACTGACGTGGACAATTTTTACAATATTTTAATTTTTTTATTATTTTCTTTTATTTTTTTTTGTCATTGTGGCCTACGAACCTTGCCTGCGACTGGTGAAGCCGCAAAGGCCCTCGCTTTCCGCCTCGCCTGTGGTTGGTGGGGCCGCATGGCTTCACCCATATCTCCCGAGGCCATAGTGAAAAAAAAAAGAATAGAAAAAAAGAAAAAAAAATTAAAAATTAGTTACGTCATTGCTGGCTTTCCTATGTGACACAACCGATGTTCATGCGAGCGATTTCTAGTTTAAATTGACCGAAATGACTAAATTGACAAATTGTCAAAAGATTTATGACTAAATTTGCTAAAATGAAAGGTTTCAAGATCAAATTAACTAGGGGTGAGCAAGATGGACCGCCCAAACCGGGACCAAACCGATCGGTTTGGTTCGATTCTCGGGAATATTGGTCCAGTTCTTGGTTCTTAAAAGTGGAACCGATTTCCAGGCGATATGGTTCCCAATTCTAGGGTGGGAACCGGACCAGAGCGGATCGATAAATATATATATTTTTCTGATTTTTTCATATATATTTATTTACTTTTTAAAATTTTTGAAAAATATAGAAATCCTAATCTAATTTCCCTAATTCCCTTTTGCCTTTACCAATAAAAGATTGGTCCTATTGGAACCGAACCGGACCGATGGTTCGGTCCGGTCCATGGTCCCAAGACTAGCGATCCGGTCCCCAGTCTTAGAAACTGGGAACCGGTTCTCCCAATCCGGTTTCCAGTTCTTGGGTTGGACCGGACCGGAAACCGCTCACCCCTAAAATCGAAATCTGTACAATAGGTTTATGGCTTTTTTTTTTTTGGAAATTTTCTTGCCGAAAGTGTTTGATATATTTTATCCATTTAGTGTGAATATAGACACTATGGATCGTGCAGACAGACATAACTATGACCCACCCCTTAACTGTTCACCATTACCATGAAAAGTGACGACCTTTTCAAGTGGCAAGATTGAAATCCCTTAGCTGGAACTGGCCTTCGACTTCTCATCCGAATGCTTCAGGATCTTCTCCAGCTGCATTCGAGTCAATCAAACACGCCATGGAATACTGATGGCCAAACAAAATTCGGTCGTGCTTCAGCCAAATCAACGTGTTCGAATTTCTTAATCATGGTCGAGACTCGACGCCATTTTTGGGAAGGGTGCAGTGAGACATAAGTGGGAAGTCCATCGGAGCACCAATATTTAACCTAATTGAGTTGAAATTCGTGGATATCAAGTCAAGAAGCTCCTAGTGCCGAATGACAGGCTCCTAACCCTAGCATATACAACGTAGCTTTCTTCACCAGTCATGTGCATGTAGAAAGAAGCAAAATTTGACCGGTTACAACAATTGTTATCAAATGCTGCTTGCTTTTTAGTGTGTGCTGTCCAGTGGGGAAAATTACCGAAAAAGTTATAAATTTATTACACTTGCGTCAATTCATTTCTAAACCTTTTAATTGGGTTGATTTAGTCCTAAACCCTTTTAATAATTTGCTAATATTGTGTATCAAGCAAAACCTTTTTCAAAAATCGTTGACGTAAATACCGGTCGTCCTATAACCTTGCCCAGATATGTGCAATTCCAGACAAGGGCCACAACCCTTTTCTAATGGCCAACGAGGGCTTTGCGACCCTCACCTAGTGGTGGATAAGCTCCAACAACCCTCACCAGCCATAATAAAAAAAAAAGGAAAAGAAAAAAAATAGGGGGGGAGGGGGGAAGTAAAGAAAAATTAAAACATTATCCATATCAATGCCAACCGTACTACGTTGGATTCCACATTAGTGATTTCGGCCAAAATTAGCCGGATAGATTACGTTAGTGAATTGATAAAAATGTAATAGATTTGTGACTTTTTTTGTAATTATCCCAGAGCTAGCCTCTTAGGTCAATCCGATCAATAAAACAATTAGAAGTATGCCTCTTGATGCAAACGAGCATGCCCAATAAAAGGATCAAAGTTACACAACAGCGAGCTCAATTATCTTCGTGAAATCAAGAAACCCCGATCAAATCCCGCATTAAACAGCGAATGCGGTGTCGAGGGTACGAAGAGGAGATCTCGTATGGTTCAATGCGGAATGGGATTCATCAAAAAAGAGGAAGACGGTTTTCAAATGCAAGAACAATCGTGTGCGCGAAAAAGAAGAACAGTCCACGCACCATGGTCGTCCGAGAGAAGAAAGGAAAGCAAAGAAAGGCGGATTAACTCGATTAAGTTTAAAACGATTTCATGAGCCAAAAGCAGCACACTCAAGCGACTAAAGTCTCGAAAAGGCAAAATGCCCAAACAGAGCACCTTTGACTTAACCTTTTCGGCTCTCCTTATCATCTCGCAATAAAATAGAGAGAAAGCCGGGGGGGGAGGTGGGACGGACGGGCTCCATGCAAGAAAAAGAGTCCTCAAAAGGCCACCGGAGTGGCGAGAAATCATACGTGCCTTTCGCCAAAAGTTGAAACACGATGTCGGATCTTTTTCATTTTGATTTCCGGCCTCCATTATTGAGCTCCCGGTTCCGCGAAAGCAAAGCAAAAGCAAAGCTAAAAACACACATCGACATTGCACCGCACGACTCTTGTTCTTACAAGGAAAAGCAAAACGTCATCTCATCGTTAGCACGAAGCTTTGAAGCTTGTAACTCGAGTGGTATACTAGTACCGCCCACACAATCCGACGCCCCCTTTTCATCGTCCGTCACACGATGTCCTAATGCAAAAAAAAAAAAAAGAAAACTAGGACAGCAATTTAAATAAAAGACAGAGGAGAGGGGCATGAAACACGACAGAGCGCAAATAATTGCCTGATCTGATCTTACGGACAACGGAACAACGCCGCTAGATACCAAGACACCCGCGCACAGGAGAAAAGGAACACAAAAAGGAAGAAGAGGTTAGAAGGGGATAACGAAACTCCCACTCACATCATCTTTCTTCGATTAAACTAACAATCGGATTCCTCATGTTTTTTTTTTTTGTCGTCGTCTTTACGGGGCGAAGATGAACCCCGCTAACCTAGCTTTCGCCCGCGTAGCACACGACCGGACGGAAGAACTTCACCCAAAAGGAAGAAAAAAAAATGAAGAAGAAAAAGAAAAGATATGATCGATTGACCCGCTCATCGCATTCTAATTTTTTTTTGCTCTTTCTCCTTCTTTCCCTCTTCCATGTCTCCTTCAAGCACGACGAGAGCTTTGGAGGCGTTGTTCTCTTCAAAAAAGGGTCTTCGGGAATTAGGTAGAGAGAGAAAGAGAGAGAGAGAGTCGTTTGACTTTTTTGGGTGGTGGAGGGGGGAGGCAGCAATCCTGGCATTAGGGGTCAGAGCTTTACGGTCTTTTGCTTCCAAGCATTTTGGGATCTTTCCTTCCATCCTCCCTCCGGGAATTCCTCATGTAAGATGCACCATTACAGTGTATATTAGTCTTTGTTGCCCTCCCTTCCTGCTCCTTCTGCTGGCTCGCTCCGCCCCCCCAATCTAAAGTTACATCGAACCGAGCCGGGTCGAGCAAAGTTCACAGCCAGAGCAGGATGTAATACACCAAGGTAATCGGCAGCGCTATCAACATCCCGAAAATCACCCTGGAAAATGCGGAAACGGGACGGTTCAGTCACGCATGACACGTTAGATAAACTTTCGTAGCACCAAGCTCGGCGAGAAGTGAACTTACGCCGTGCTGAGAATGGTTGGATGGACGTTGTACTCCTTGGCGAACACGAACGGCACGATGCCCTGCGGAAGAGCCGCCTGCTCACGCCGAAACAGAACGAATTAGACTGAACCCAAACATCAAGATCGCCCCGTTTGGGCAAATCGTGGCAAAATGCGAACCAGATGAAGAGATCGGGAGCGGGCACCTGGACGATGGCGATGTGAAGGAGCCTCCCATGCAAGCCGATGGCGATCGAGGCGGCTGCCATCACGGCCGGGCCGGTGAGGAACCTCACCGCCATGGCGAACGCCGCGGCCGAGTTCCCGCACGCGATGATCCTGGGTTGCAGGGCCATGAACAGACCTACCAAATCCACGCAAACCACCTCAATCAACACCAACACCACCACCACCTCCCCCACACTAAATAAATTAAGGGGGGAAAAGAAAAAAGAGAAAAAACACCATGGTTACTGCAACAGACATAAAGTGTCAACAACAAGACACGTCATACTATATTTCAAAGCTTAGTGACATCTGCAAGCAGGGATGAATCTTCGACACTAAAACTTTGCATAAAACTCCACCATCACACATTAAAGTTGGATCGAGCCTTTGATACGGTAGGAGAGGACCGGCATCAAATTTTGGGGGGGTTCAATGATGCCACCAGCTACAGGACCGCAAGCGACGTCCCGCGAGCAGGCCCCGCCTGCTCATGGTCCCGAAAAAATCATCAAATCGCCCCCAATCAATCGCGATTGACGGCGACAGGCCTCGCGGGAGTGCGTGACCACCGGAACACGCCGCGTTGCCGCGGCACGTGATCCTGCCCCCCTCCCGCGACAGGGTCGCCGTCAAACATTTATGGCCCAGTTAGCCCACCAACAACCCCTCCGAAATTTCATTCAAAAGAAAAAAAGGGGCGACCGGAAAAAAAAAAAGAAAAAGAAGAAGAGGAAGAAGAAAAACGGGCAAACACGGGCCGTCGAGTAAAAATCACAGAAGCAATTTCCTTAATCCGCTTTCGACGCGTCGATAATATTATTTTTTTTTTGTGGCTTCGGAAGGTACGATTCGTGTTCTCTGTTTTCGGGTGCAAATTGACAGCATGGGGGTGTGGCTCGTGGACTTGCCCCTTACGGGACGCGCGCGAGCGCATGGCGTGGCATGTCGGGTCTGTGCAGATTATGGGAAAAGAGCGTGAACGCAAAAAGGCCTACGGAAGTAAATGGCGCCTCCCCCCCGCCCCCACGCTCACCTAAGCTGAACATGGCCATTCCCAGCCCGGCACGGGCCAGTATCTCGATCGACTCGTTTACTATCACCGGCATTTTCACGTTCCACCTACGATCCAAATCAATAAGATCATCAACACCCACCGCCGCCACCATCGAAATATCTGGGAATTTGAGCATATCTTTCTTTGAGGCTCACCGGAAGGCGACGAGGGACCACGCGAGGCCGATGAGGCTGGAGTAGGTGTTCGGGTTGCGGATGAGCTTGCGCCACACCATGATGAGGATGAGTCGGGTCATGACGCTCGCCGGCGGCATCTGCTTCCCGGCCTCGCCGCCGCCGACGACCGGCGCCGCCGCCGCCGCCGCTCCCACTCCTCCCCCCGCGGCCGCCGCCGCCGCCGCCGCCGCCTTCGGGTGCAGCTCCGCCGTGGAGCTCGACCCCAGCTTGGTCAGCCCGGTGGGGCCCTCCTTGTTCTCCCGCTCCTCGTCCCCCTCCCCGCCTTTCCCACCGAAGCTGAAGTCATCCCCGCCCAAGCCCTCAGCTTCCGCAACGGCTTTTGACATCATCACGACCACATAACGTTTCGAAATTTTTAATATTTAGAAATTCAGATGAAAAAAAAAACCATTAGTAATTTGATGGTCGTAAGTAATACGAGCCAAACGAAAGATACTAATTAAGAAATCCTTCCAAACAGGAATCTTCTTGCCCCTTGCTAGTAGATTAATTATTAAATTAGCTGAGTTTTGATAACCAAGAACATAAGAAAAAAGAAAAATGGACTACCTTTGGATTCGCCATTGGGTGGGTGGTCGGCGACGATCATCCGGATCTCCTTGGCGCCCTGATCCGACCGCCCGGATTGCTCGGACGCCCCGAATTCGTTCCCGCCGAGCACGTGGTGCCCGCCTCCTTCAGACACCGGCGACGCGCTGGAGCTCCACACGAACATGTGGAGCTCCTTGGCGTCATGGTTGGCTTTGCCTTCCTGCTGCTTTGGCGGCTGCTGCTGCTGTTGCTGTTGCTGTTGCGCGGCCTTGCTGCTTTTGGGGTAAGCGGATGCGATTTCCGGATTCGGAGCCGGGTACGCGGTCGGAACCGTCTGCGCCGGGTAGAACCCGAATCTCGGGGACGGTACAGACTGTGCCATTGCCGCGGAGTTCTCCTCGAAGTTGGATGGCCTCGGGGTCGGGCCGCGGGAGGACTGGACCGAGTACAGATCCGCCGACCCGAAGTTGGACCGCCTCGGGGCGAACCCCATCATGGAGTAGAAGTCGGACTGGTTGAAGTTGGAGCCCCTCGGGGTGGGGTTGCGGGAGGAGCTGAGGCTGTAAATCTCGGCGCCGGTGAGGTTGGACGGCCTCGGGGTGAGGCCGGAGAAGGAGCCGGGGCCGAGGGACCGCCTGGACGCGTTGGACTTCCGCAGGGTGACGTGGAGCTTGCCGTCGTCGCCGATCTCGGCGTCGGTCTCGAGGAAGTCCCGGCCGTCGAGGGAGACGACGTCGGACTCCACCTTGAAGGAGACGATGGAGGCGGCGGTCTCGGGGAACTGCTCCATGATGAGGACCTTGGCGCCGCGGTACTCGAAGAGGAAGAGGAGGAGGGTGTACCAGATGATGCACTGGAGGACGACGACCTGGACCATGAGGCCGCCGGCGTCGTCGCGCTTGCTGGCGCCGGGGCCGTACATGGCCTCCAGGAGGGGGATGCCCATGACGAGGGTGTTGGGGAGGGTGGAGAGGGAGAAGATGGTGATCGTCCACTCGAGGGAGCCGTTGCGGGTGAAGTTGGCCCACAGGCCGAGGACGGCGAGCATGATGAGCTTCTGGAGGGTGTCGGCGGCGATGAAGCGCAGGTTCATGGCGTAGATGTCGTTCTTGGCGATGAAGTGGAAGGAGAGGAGCGGGACGGCGAAGATGGCCACGAAGCGGTTGATGCCGGAGCACTGGTCGGGGGAGAAGATCTTCCACCACCGGACGGAGCCGTAGGCCAGGATCATGGCCACGTAGAGCGGGACCACCGCCGACAGGACGGTGTACAGGTCGTGCCACGTGATCATGGTTCCGCCGGCGGAGGGGTGGGACAATACGGGGAAAACCCGGGGAGGAGGAGGGGGGGCAACAACCGTCGAGTAACGAACTCGGGAAAGAAAGGATGATATGGTGGTACTGGGGTCTTCCTCCCTCCCTTCCTTCCTTCCTTTCGCTTCAGTAGCAGCAGCAGAGAGCGGGGAGTGATGATGTGATGAGACGGCGTTTTTTCTGCAACACTTTCTGATGATATTGCTGACGAGAGAGAGAGGAGAGAGAGGAGAGAGAGTCTGAGGTGAATTTTTGCGAAGTGGGCAGAGACAGTGAGCGTGTGCGCGTACATATATATATAGATAGAGATATACGTATAGATATACGGCGGGCGGGGGGGAGTGTTATTAGGCTTGAAGTGGAGTCAGTGGTGCTGGGTGATTTGAACCGGATTGGGGGACCACCAGCCAGGAGATGGAGCTGGGGCTGTCCGGAACTTTTTGAACCGGGAGGTGGGCTCTGAGAGAGAGAGAGGGGGAGATTTAACCGGCTCCTCTGGTTGGGTTAACCCGAGGCGGGGGTTAAGGTGGGGGCCACACGTGGCGCCGGCCGTGTGACATGGGGGTTGGGTTAACCCGAGGTGGGGGTACACGTGGCGCCGGCCGTGTGACATGGGGCGTTTCGTCCGGCGACGTGTGACACGCCCCTCCCCCCCGCCCTTCCCTTCTTTTCCGTTTCCGGGGCTAACACGTTCGTTTCCCAATTCGCCGTTGCAGGAGACGATGTTTTCTGTGCACATAAATGCATCGCGACCATCGATTTCAATTGAGGGCATTAGAGCTTTCGTAACGGTTAGCATTCACGATTATATTGCTCGTTGACCACTAATAAAACTCTTCCCCCTTACACTCTTTTACGGAGATCTCTCTTGCCAACGTTTTCCCCGATCGTGACAACACCGCACAATCCGTACGAAGAGCCATTATAACATATATATATACCTATGGTCTACAGAAGGTTTTGAACGAGCAGCTTTGTGCAATATTGAGTTGAGAGAGTCGATACTTAATACTTCTTTTAAATCGACGGCGAATAAGGTTACCCGTGTAAGATCTTTCTTTACGGTGACGACGTGCGCTCTATTTTCCAACGGAAGAAATGCTAAAGAAAAAAATAAATAAATAGGCTACTCGAAGGTCTAGAAGCCCCCCGAGCTCTCAATTATCAAACAATTACTTGATGATGAATCAGTTGGTGTAGCATTACGGAGCTAATCGGCAAGTCCTCCGGAACTTATAAGACGACAAAAGATTCACTTTTCGAGTCAAAAAAAGCTTAATCAAACCGGGGGGCAACTTAACTAATCTCTTTTGTTTTAAGGCAGGGTCCCCGTTCCCCTGGTGCTTCGCTGCGTAAACTAAGCTTTTAGACATGCACTGATCTGCCTAATTCCCGCATGAAAAGTTGCCGAGTCCTGCGTTCCTCTCCTCTGTTCCTTTTTTTCCTTTTCTCTTCCTCATCTCGTTTTCTCCATTTAAGACCGTCACCTTCATGCAAGCATGCTTTAGAAAAAGCAAGCATGGCAAGGCGGGTATTATGTTCATTACCAGATCATGTGCATCGTGAGATGTTCTGTGGTGGCGAGTCTAATCATGACCAAAATGTCGATTAAGTTGCACCCTGCTTTTGTAAAGTTCTGCTCTTGCCGAGGATGGCATCCTTTAATCATGTACCGTGGCCGTGGCATGATATATATAAGAAAAATACCAATTACCTTCCCCCCTTTTTTTCACTAATCAAGACCACTTTACATCCTCTGATTTTTTCCAGAATACAAGTTTGCATCCTCAATTTTTCCAGAAAAATTACAATTTTGTGGGTAAGGCACAACCTCGCCGGATCTGGTGAGATCCAGCCTCACCCAACTATGGTGAGACTTGCCTTTGCTGTTGCGGGCGAGGGCGAGTTTTGTCGACCTCTGGCCAGTCGCCGATTCAGGGACTGACTAGAGGAGGGAGGGAGGGAGGGGAGGGGAGGGGAGGGGAAAAAAAAGAAATAAATAAATAAATATTCAAAAAAAAATTAAAATATTATTAAAAGTTATCAACATCAGCGCCGGTGACCCGCTGACCGGTGTCTACGTCAGCAAAATCCGGCCAAAATTAGCCGGAATAACTAAATTAACACAAAGACAAAATGTTTAAAACTAAATTGGCACCAATACAAAGGTTTAAAACTAAATTGACACCCAAAAAAGATTTAGGACTAAATTAGCATCAATGTAAAAGGTTTATGACTGAATTGACACAAAAAAAAGGTTTATGACTAAATTGGCACTATTGCCAAAGATTTATGACTTTTTTGACACTTTTTCCTCACGTCGGTTCGACTTCTTTGTCGTTCTGACCTTAAAATTAGACAGGTTATTAACTTGGGTTTCTGGTTTTTCTTATTATTTTAAGAGCATGTCCATCGCCGGTCGATATGTCATGACCGAAAATAAAGCAGGACGAGGCTCCAAGTAGTGATTCATTGTCCATTGCACTAGAACAATGGGACCTACCTTCAACTAGTGATCACGACATGTCAGATAAAAAAGAGCATGTAACAGGAGATGAGAGTGTCGACGAGTTAACATCAGTCGCCTTCGCTAACCCAATTATATGTGATTGTATTACTAAACGAGTTGTAGATTTTGACGTACGTTGCATAAAATATACTTTAGAAAGCTCACTTCCTTTTGCCTCCTAGATGGGTCTTTGAGAGATGGGTTACTCTCATCTGCTTGCTGCCACTGTATGTAAACAGTAGATCAAAAAAACATGTGGTTAAATTAAACTATATTAAGAGAACCCTCAACAACATTGGTGTCTGACTTATATTTTTCTTTATTATTTATTAAGGAGCAAGACATAATCGCCATTCAAACAATATATTAAACAACGAGTAATGTCTAAAACGATAGAGTAGCGGCGGCACAAAATTTTTAGATTAGAGAGCACAATGCTCAATAATCAATTCACAGGCAAGAGATGAAATCTCCCTCATGAGTATTATATGTAGCAATTAATTTATACGAAGATCCTATCGAGATCCCATTGTTTGCTCCATGGGTTTGTTGTTGTGTATAGGAGTCTTTTTTTTTTTTTATTTAGCAATCAGCTGCTGTACAAGTCGATTTCACACAACTCCATTGGACTAGTATTTCTGAGAGTACACTCCTCCTGATTGGCCGAATTCATTAGGATTTTACTCCGAGAGAGCTCCCCATAAGACTTGACTTGTGTTTCGGATGAACTGCTGCATCAATTAGACAACCGGCGCATGATAAATCACACCTTAAGATGGAATTGCCAAGTTACTAACCATTCTTAATTGGCAGTTGCAGGAAATAAATCCGGGGATTTTGTACTCAATATTGGAAGGAATCATCTTCTGGTTCATTTGTGAAGCGACCCGATTAAACCGTAGAAATCAAAACAGGATCAAAATTTAAGACGTTCAGGAAGTTCCCAAAAGATTGGTTGGCGATGCCATTTTCGAGGATAATGTTCTTCTTCAATGCCTTGTCGGCTAGTTCTATCAATGCTTCGGACCGACCAAGCCCATGCGAATCTAGGACAACCAGGCCCATGAGCCTGTCGTGCTCTGTTCTTGACTGCACTGCATCGTCACGATTTTGCTCGTCACATCTCGATCAGAGAGGTTTGCCACTTCATACCTTGAACCGAGAAAGAAAAAAAGTTCGCTCTTCCCATAAGTTTGGGCCACAAGCTTTGGTCCACGATGCAAGGATTGGATTGATTGGACATCAGACTAAAATATCGTGCATGATTAATGTTTCGTTAACTTTTCTTTTCCAAAAAGAAAAAGGTCCCTGCCTCACTAATGCGTGTAGCACAAAGCCAGCAGCATTGTGCGTCGTCAAGCATGCGTTACGCAGCACCAAGCCGATGCTGCGCAGCACGGGCCAATGCCTCGAAGTTTCAGGCCTGCACCGTGTAGCTCGAGGCCGAAGCCGTGCGGCGGTCGGGCTTATGCCACAAAGTGTCACGACTCTACTAGGCATCAATGCAGCATTCGCTTCCAGGGCCGCCAGGGCGCTTTGGAGCACCGGAAGCATTCTGTCCTGTTTCCCCCAAGTATAGAGGACGGAAGGCATCAAATTCAAGTCATTTGTCTAGGCCCGTTCATTGGGCGGGCGGTAGCTGGATCTAAGCGGGGGCTGAAATCTAAGAGGGAAGACTTTCAGGCGGGCTTCGCTTGTGCTTCGGGCCGCCATTTTCTGCCGTGCTTTGTCACTCTCTCTGTCCCAGAACTTTCACGTACAAATGACGAGCGAGCGTTGACAGTAGGGTTTTTCTCAGTCGACTGTCACAGAGAGAGCGAGCGAGCGAGAGAGACAGAGAGAAGGGAATCGAAGCCGAGGGCTGGTGAAGTTAACTGGGGCAGAGCGATGCGAAATCGATGGCTCTGAAGCACCTGTGGGTTCTCTACAGGTCGCCCGCAACCCCGAGCCCTCAACATCAAGAAAATCGAAATGGCATCATAGTACGGGTTTTGTGCCGAACCAACCAATGGTGTCTGTTTGAGGATGTTGGAGCTTCTCTGGGGTTTCTCTAGAAAGCTTCTCTTTCCTCTCCCCCCCCCTCCCACCCCACCATTGTCTGTTCGTCTCCTCGCAAACCCGCCTCCAAGCGACGTTACATTTCTCGTCCCCTGTTTTACAATTTTTGCCATTCTCCTTCTCTTCTTTTGAAAGTCGTTTCCGGAGATAATTCTGGGCAAACAGGTGTGGAGTCTGGGCTCTGCTGAGTATCACTGTTTGAGGATTCATCCCTTTTTTGGTTCCTCCATATGAGCATTTTCGCTTCTCTCTCTGTGTGACAAAGGCGTAAAAGAAGAACTAGAGAAGATGCTAATGGAGCTGTTGATAGAACAGGGTCTTTGAAGTGTTTTTTCAAGTACTGCCCCTTTTCAGGATTAGCACGTCGAAACGTATCTACTAAGCCTAAAACATGAGACTGAGGAAACAGTAAAACGTATGCAAACCAACATTTCCAAACAAGCAACTGAGGAAACATTAAGCGATCAACTCCTAATCTTCCCCATGTTGCGCATATTTCTCCATCACTTCTGGCAGAATTCCATTTTGTCAACTTTCTGTTTCAGCGCACGCAATCTTGACACCACATCGCTTATCTTCATTCTATCTCGTGGCTGCTGTGCCGTACAGGCGACGCCAATTTCAAATATCATCACCAACCACTCTTGGACGTGAGCTCTAAAGTTTCTTTGATTTCTCAGAGTTTCTGCAATTGATAATTCTTCTGTTTCACAAAATAGGTGATGATGTGTATATTTGACTTATATTTTGATTATATTTGGTGGTATTTTGGGAAAATATTCGAATAAATAGAGTGGAATTTATTTGTTTTTATATATTGTGATTAGGCGATGGTGAATGAGGCAATCGCGAAGATTTTGGACGTTTTTGAGCTATTGGTTGGGATTCTGCATATAAAAGATCAATTTTCTAGAAGATTCGTGCTCGCGGCTTAAGATCGCGCGGATGTAAAGCTGGCGCAGAATTTGGGAACGTGATTTGGCCATTACTTTCCAATTTTTCCAGATTTGATTGAGGGGGATTTTTGTACTTAAATAGAACTCTTAATTAGGGACATTAGGGAGAAGTTTTCTGCGTTTTATTTTCTCTTTCCTTGTTGGATAGAATTTCTTTTTCTAAACTTTCTCTTTTTTATTTAAGAGGTTGATCGCAAGAGGGGAAAGAGAGACTTAACTCCAGAAAATTCAGAAACACGTTATTTTCTCTTTTGCGCATTTTGTAGCCATGTGTGGCTAACTCCTTTTTAGTCTAGCAAAGGATTATCAAAGTTCAAGTTCATTCAAGTTGTGAGATCTAAACTTAATTCTCCTTCTTAATTTCTGCAGTACTTATATATTCTCTGTTTTATTGTTTACCATTGCTTTGTTGGTTGTTACAATAAGAGCTCGTTGTGCAATTGACAGTGTGATAGTTTGCCAATTGAAATACCCAAACCCGTAATTGTTTAGGTGTTTTAATAATAGTGGCAAATAATATAACTTGATTAAAACCAGATTTTCAAGTTGTATTATGAGAATATATGATCTAGCTTGAATAAGTTACGCGTGTGATTTATTGGCTAGGGTTGGGTTTTTCTCGCTTTTCATGCTATTAGCGAATTGAATCCTAGGCGCGTGTCGGGGTTATTTGTTAATAAGGGATTTATCACAGGCGCGTGTCCGGTTAATCTAATATTAAGGAAAGATTAGGTTGTTAGAAGCGTTTCAACAATCTTAACCAGTCTATTGTAGTGTTTGAGATTATTCATTTGATTCAATGATCAACTTCCGAACTTGAATGAGATTACCTTTGCTAGATGTTCCATAATCTGATTTTCTTTAATTTCTGTTTGCTTATTTTATTTAAGTCTATTCTGCATAAACCCCCCTTTTTAGTTTCGCTTTTATTGTTTACTTGGTTTTCAAAGAATTAACAATTTATCAGTCTCTGTGGATTCGACTCTGCTCACCCTAAGTACAATTTATTTGTGATTTAAAGAGTAGGAATTATTTTTTTTGGTGAATTCGACCACCACCAAATTTTGGCGCCGTTGCCGGGGACTGATTTTAATTGATTTTATTCTTTGATGACCAGGTCTGATCGTACAGGTGAACTTCAGTACGATACTGAGATAGAGAAGACAGCTAAGAGGTTAAGAAAAGAAGCAAAATTAAGAAAACAAGCGTCTTCATCTACAATTTTAGCGCCTAAAGACGAAGCATCCCCTGAACCGCCTTATTCTTTCAGCGAATCTGATCAAGAAGAAAAGATGGCTGAAGAAAATAGGACTTTGAGAGAATTAGCGACCCCCCCAGTCAATCAACAACCTTTGTGCATCACTTACCCAAATACGGAGGCTCCATTTGAGTTGAAATCAGGTTTAATCCACTTGCTACCCACTTTTCGTGGATTAGAGAATGAAGATCCTCATAAACATCTCAAAGAATTTCATATAGTTTGTTCCACCATGAAACCACAAGGAGTAACGGAAGAGCAAATTAAGCTGAGGGCCTTTCCATTTTCTCTAGCTGATGCAGCCAAGGAATGGCTATTTTATCTACCTCCTGGGACTATTACTTCATGGACAGGCATGGTGAATATTTTTCTTGACAAGTTCTTTCCTGCCTCCCGAGCCGCTGGAATAAGAAGAGGAATTTGTGGGATTAAGCAACGGGATACGGAGACTCTCCATGAATATTGGGAGAGATTTAAGAGATTGTGTGCAAGCTGTCCCCAACATGGAATTCCAGATCAGGCCCTTATTCAGTATTTTTATGAAGGATTATTATCCATGGAGAGAAAGATGATGGATGCCGCAAGCGGAGGAGCTATTGTCAACAAGACACCTCAAGCTGCTCGTGACTTAATTACTACCATGGCTGCCAATTCCCAGCAATTTGGGTCTCACCAAGAACCCTCAAGAAGGGTTAATGAGGTAAACGCATCTTCCCTTGAGAGCAAAATCAATCAACTAACCTCTTTGGTTCAAAATTTGGTTGTAGGGAATACACAACAAGCCAAAGTGTGTGGGATTTGTGCTTATACCGGTCATTCTACGGATATGTGCCTTACTTTGCAAGATAATATCCCTGAACAAGCAAATACCGTTGGGAATTTTCCGGGCCTACCGCAAAGGAAGTATGATCCATACTCAAATACATACAATCCGGGATGGAGAGATCACCCAAACTTTAGTTATGGATCTAGAGCGCAAAATTTTCAACAATTTCAACAAAGACCATTAGCCCCACTGCAGCAAAATTCTTCAGCACCAGGTATGTCTCTTGAAGAGATAGTTAAATCTCTTGCAACTAACACTCAACAATTTCAACAGGAGACAAGGGCGAGCATACAAAATTTGGAGAATCAAGTTAGCCAATTGGCAACGTCCCTAAGCAAGCTGGAGTCTCAAGGAAAATTGCCTTCTCAAACAATAGTGAACCCAAAAGAAAATGTGAGCGCAATTACCTTGAGGAGTGGAAAAGAGCTAGAACCTATTGCTGGAAAAAGACGTGAATATGGCTTGCAATCAGAGAAAGAAACAGAGGTGATAGTTAAGAAACAGACGGAGCAGCCTGAGAAGTCTATACCTGAGAAGCCCAAAATTTTGGAGACCAAACCTCCTTTTCCAGAAAGATTAGCCAAATCAAAGAAGGAAGAGGAAAAGGAAGAAATTCTTGAAACATTCCGAAAGGTGGAGGTGAATATACCCTTGCTTGATGTAATTAAGCAAATACCCAGGTATGCAAAATTTCTTAAAGAGTTGTGCACTAATAAGAAAAAGTTGACCGGGTATGAGAAGGTAAGTGTGGGGGAAAATGTGTCTGCTGTTCTTCAAAAAAAATTACTGCCCCCCAAATGCAAAGACCAAGGTATGTTTGCTATATCTTGCACTATTGGGAATGTGGGAATAAAAAGGGCTATGTGTGATTTGGGAGCTTCGATTAATGTGATGCCATGGTCCATTTATTCTTCTTTAAATGCTGGTCCATTAAAAGAAACTGGGGTAGTAATTCAACTTGCCAATAGGTCAATTGTTTACCCCAAAGGTGTGTTAGAGGATGTGTTAGTTCAGGTCAATGGTCTGATTTTTCCTGCAGACTTCTTTATTTTAGATATGGAGGATGATAAATCTTCAAACTCATCTGATATTCTGCTGGGAAGACCTTTCCTTAGTACTGCTGGAACAAAGATTGATGTGCGTAATGGTACATTAACTATGGAATTTGATGGTGATGTGATTAAATTTAATGTTTATGATGCCATGAAATATCCTGATGATGTATCTTGTGTTTTCAGCATTGACATTATTGAACCATTAACTCAAAAGACATTTGAGTTAAGTGAGAATGACAAGTTGATGGTTGCGCTTTGCAAAAGTATGAGTCTGGACAGCATTGGTAAGGTTGAAAGAAAGTTTTTAATTGATGATGAATTGCAAGAAGTAGTATACGAATTGGAGGCACTTAAGCCTAAGGTAAGATCTAGTCCTTCTATGGACTTGCCCGCATCTTACATCATTCTTTTATCTTCCGTTTTGCAGCCTCCTAAATTGGAATTAAAGCCGCTGCCCAGCCATTTGAAGTATGCATTTTTAGGTGAAGGGGATACTCTCCTAGTGATGATCTCAAGTAAACTCAGCAAAGGAGAAGAGGAAGAGTTGATTGAAGTGTTAAAAGAACATAAAAGGGTTGTGGGATGGACAATTGCAGATATCAAAGGAATAACCCTGGACAGGGTTAATGAGGGGGAATGATAATGCATGTCGTCTAGCCTAGGACGTTAAACAAGGGCGCTTTAGGGAGGCAACCCAAGTTTAAGGCGTGCCCACGCCTTATTTCTAGTTTATTTTCAGTTCATTTTATTTATTGTCATCTACTCCAATAATTTACCCTAATTTTCTGTTCTTTTATTTACCCTCATACATGTCTACTCGTGCCTTGTCCGATTTTCCCATAGGAACAGTGCACTACTCGAGCTCCTAACGCAAGCACGGTTTCTCCGTCCACTTCAGCTGCCTGTCTTAGATTGCCGTGATTCCATATCCTCCACCATTCAGGGAAGTTAAACTCCTCTTTCTTTTCCATTTGTGCTTTTCTTTTTCCTACACATTGAGGACAATGTGTCTATTAAGTGTGGGGGAGTTTAGGAACATGCTTATCACTTTGTTTGTCCTTGACCATAACTTTTATCTAGTTAAATCATTAACTTCTAGTTTGAATTTGTGCAAGTCTTCTTATCTTGAATTGATAAAATATGCTAGATTATGTAATAAACTTAATATGACCAGATTTATTCTTAATTTTTCGTGAAATAAATGGTTGATTTTGGTCGTTCTTCTTATCATAAAATATGAGGCTTGAATTAATGAGGTGAAATATGCTTAACTTGCTTGATTTAAATCTACGTCATATGCATATAGAATTTTCACTAAACTTGCCTAGTCACATAATTATTCACATGTGAAAAATGTGATGGAAAAGAGGTTGCTGAAAAAAAAATTTGAGAAAAGTATTATGTTTGATTATGTTTGCTCCGCTGTTTTGCTCTATTTGAGTAACTAGGGGTCTTCATGCGCCCCATGTTGACACTCAGGCTAAAAAATAGCTAGCAGAATATGAGCAGTGCTAGTAGCCACTTAGGGTTGTGATGGGCTGAGTAACCGGGGGTAACCACCACAATTGGTTTACTTTCGCGTCAAAAGGTCTATGACACCCTAAGCAAGCCTAAAAGTGTTGCAATAATTTAAAAGCACCTCAATTTCTTGTTTATTACTTGAATTTGTGAAAGATTTGTGACTTGGCAGGTTAAGGGATGACTCTTTATGCATTAACTTATATAAAGCTCATTTGTGTGAATTTTCTAAAAATGTTCAAGCCTTGTGTTTTATGATGATAAGAATTATTAAAATCAGTTATTTATTGCTTGAGAAATTGAAACTTATTGGTTATGTTGAGTTTATTATTTATTTAGTATGTTGAATCATGGATTAATGAGGGATTTGTGCGAGTGATGGCTAGACGTTGTCAGTTGACAGATTTGGGTTATGCTTGAGGACAAGCATTGGATAAGTGTGGGGGAGTTTGATGATGTGTATATTTGACTTATATTTTGATTATATTTGGTGGTATTTTGGGAAAATATTCGAATAAATAGAGTGGAATTTATTTGTTTTTATATATTGTGATTAGGCGATGGTGAATGAGGCAATCGCGAAGATTTTGGACGTTTTTGAGCTATTGGTTGGGATTCTGCATATAAAAGATCAATTTTCTAGAAGATTCGTGCTCGCGGCTTAAGATCGCGCGGATGTAAAGCTGGCGCAGAATTTGGGAACGTGATTTGGCCATTACTTTCCAATTTTTCCAGATTTGATTGAGGGGGATTTTTGTACTTAAATAGAACTCTTAATTAGGGACATTAGGGAGAAGTTTTCTGCGTTTTATTTTCTCTTTCCTTGTTGGATAGAATTTCTTTTTCTAAACTTTCTCTTTTTTATTTAAGAGGTTGATCGCAAGAGGGGAAAGAGAAACTTAACTCCAGAAAATTCAGAAACACGTTATTTTCTCTTTTGCGCATTTTGTAGCCATGTGTGGCTAACTCCTTTTTAGTCTAGCAAAGGATTATCAAAGTTCAAGTTCATTCAAGTTGTGAGATCTAAACTTAATTCTCCTTCTTAATTTCTGCAGTACTTATATATTCTCTGTTTTATTGTTTACCATTGCTTTGTTGGTTGTTACAATAAGAGCTCGTTGTGCAATTGACAGTGTGATAGTTTGCCAATTGAAATACCCAAACCCGTAATTGTTTAGGTGTTTTAATAATAGTGGCAAATAATATAACTTGATTAAAACCAGATTTTCAAGTTGTATTATGAGAATATATGATCTAGCTTGAATAAGTTACGCGTGTGATTTATTGGCTAGGGTTGGGTTTTTCTCGCTTTTCATGCTATTAGCGAATTGAATCCTAGGCGCGTGTCGGGGTTATTTGTTAATAAGGGATTTATCACAGGCGCGTGTCCGGTTAATCTAATATTAAGGAAAGATTAGGTTGTTAGAAGCGTTTCAACAATCTTAACCAGTCTATTGTAGTGTTTGAGATTATTCATTTGATTCAATGATCAACTTCCGAACTTGAATGAGATTACCTTTGCTAGATGTTCCATAATCTGATTTTCTTTAATTTCTGTTTGCTTATTTTATTTAAGTCTATTCTGCATAAACCCCCCTTTTTAGTTTCGCTTTTATTGTTTACTTGGTTTTCAAAGAATTAACAATTTATCAGTTTCTGTGGATTCGACTCTGCTCACCCTAAGTACAATTTATTTGTGATTTAAAGAGTAGGAATTATTTTTTTTGGTGAATTCGACCACCACCAATAGGAGTGGGTGATCCGCTATATCTGCCACTCTTTCTGGCAAAGCCGCCACGCAGTAATCATGAAGGTTCAAAGCATCCTTAAACATGTCATGGGTGGGTCTCTTTCCCGTGAAAATCTCCAGCAGCAGGACCCCATAGCTGTACACATCGCCGTCTTTTGACACTTCACTTCCCATTCCAGGCTCTGCAGTTGGATTTTACTTGTCACGTGAGCTGATCAGCTTATCAAATCGTAAGGACAAGGAAGAGGAGGCACGTATAGATACAAGTGGAAAAAATTATTGGGGGGATGCAATTAAGAATTTTGGTTGATATCTGCAAGTTACATAGCATGTTAAGCATGATTTGTCAAGGTCAGATTTTCTACTCTTATAACCTTGTACTTTTATGAACAGAATGTTCAACTGAATCAAATGAATGACCAAAATAACTGAACTAAATTGAACTTAACTCTATTAAGTTTGTATGATTCTGTTTAGTTCCATAAGGCACCCGAAGTAAGCTGAGATTGAGTTTTCACGGAAAATGAACGAGTCTGACCTGCGTATACTAGCGCGATGTTGCAGACAAGAAGTTCCCTACATGCATTATCAGGGAAAGAGCTCATAAGAGGATGATTGACATTGGATTTACTGCGAGTGTACATGCCTGGAGGTGCATAGCCAATGGTTCCTCTAAGTCAGGCAAACCACCAATGGCGTTAGGGAATATCCTAGCTAAGCCAAAGTCGCTGACATGACCATTCATTTGGGCATCTGGAAGAATGTTGCTCGGCTTGAGGTCACAATGGATCATTGCTGTTTGGCACTGATGATGTAGATAATCCACTGCGCATGCTACGTCGACAGCACTGATCAGTCTCTGAACAAAACTTAACCTATGCCTTTGCATCCCATCTGGTGCAAGATTCGGATGCTACCACTCCTCCAAGCTACCATGTTCCATGAACTCGTAGACCAGAGCCTTAAATTCATTGCCCTGGAAATCTACACTGGAACAAGCTGTAAGAATCTTAACAAGATTCCAATGCCTTATGTTTTTCAGGACTTCACGCTTTGCCTTGAAACTTTTGCATGCTCCTCGTTGCTTCAGGTCAAAAACCTTAACAGCCACCATTTTGTTTTCATCTGCTAGGTTCCCTTTATACACGGATCCAAAACTACCCACTCCGATCGGATTGCTAGAGTTGAACCCATCTGTTGCTTTGACAATGTCTTCATAAGACGCTGAAATCCCCCTATTGATGGAGTCTCTACAGAAGCCTTACTATTCTTCCTCCTTGACCAATAAAATGTCATCAGTAGCAACAGAAGAATCAGCACCGCTACTATCCCACAAGTAACTGCGATGATAACACAACGGGAAGTAGATAATCCGTGTTTTCCTTTGCTTGTCGAACAACTTTGCAAATCTAGGCTCAGCATACCGCCACAGAGCTTATTGTTTACTTCAAGTGAAATCGCACTTGTGTTCAGGAACACCCCTTTGCTTGGTACCTCGCCCTCAAAGTTGTTGAAAGAGAGATTCGAGTACTGCAATTGAAATTTCTCCAGGAATATCGGAATAGGCCTAGAGAAATTATTACTCGAGAGGTCTACGTACTGAAGACCATTCAAGGAACTCAAGAATGAAGAGATATTCCCTTCAAATAGATTATTTTGCATGTGAAGCTCTACCAAGCTAGTGCATCGATCGAGGCTACTAGGGATAATTCCTGATAGTTCATTGCCATGTACGTCTAATATGGCTAAGCTATTCAATCTACCGAGTTCTTCTGGTAAGGAACTACTGAATTGGTTATCGGATAGAACAAAATACATAGATAGGGAAGAGATAGTGAAAGCTTGAGATGGTATGATTCCACTCAGATTATTCCGTGAAAGGTCGATCCCTACCAAGTTTTGGCATTTCCCAATACTCGGAGGAATGCTCCCTTGTAATTTATTATCATTCAAGACGAGTTCCATCAGCTCTGTTAGGATCCCCCTATCGTGGAGGGTATATTCCCGGTGAGTTTGTTCATCTGAGCATGAAACTCTTTCAGCTCAATCAGATTTCCGATGGTTTCGGGAATGCTGCCCGTGAACTTGTTATAGCCCATGTGCAACACTTCTAGGTGGCGCAAATTTCCTATGCTTGATGGGATATTTCCAAATAATTGATTCTCCTTGAACGACATTATTTTCAGCTGGGAGGATAAGTTGCCTATAGATTCAGGCAAAGTACCTCCGAAATTGTTGATGTTGATTGCCACGAGCTCCAGGCTGGTAGAATTGACCGATTCAAGAAATTTCAGGTCACCTTGCCCTACGCCACTTAGCTGATTGAACGAAATACTTATCCACTGCAGCTGATTTAGCTGTTCCAAAGGAGGCACGATTCCAGAAAATTTGTTCTTCGGGATTGTTAGCCGCATTAAGTTAGTGGCATTTGATATGGAATGGGCCCAGTAAAACTATTGTTCGCGACATTTAACACGGTAAGATTAGGAAGAGTGACTCCTAAATCTGGAGGAAGACTCCCTTCAAGTTGGTTATCGGGAAACTGAACAATGACAAGAGAAGATATGCTGAAGAAAGAGGAAGGGAGAGTGCCGTAGAGTCCATTAGCACCAAGATAAAGATACCTCCAATTTTGCAAACGGCCCAACGAGGCCGGAACTCTTCCGACAAAGTTATTGGTTGACACTGCAATGTACACCAGAGATGTGAGGTTCCCAAAGAATTCGAGGAAGTTTCCAGAGAGATCGTTGGAGTATATAAGAATCGCCGTTAGCTTCGACAAAGACACAAATGCTATCGGAACTTCACCAACTAGCATATGATTGCCTAGTCTCAAGGTTTTGAGATTTATGCAGCCTGAGATGTTGGCAGGAATTTGACCAGAGAATGAGTTATTCTCTAGGCCTAAGAATCTGAGTCTATACAAGTTACCTATCTCCAGGGGGATTTTGCCAATGAAACCATTGTTTTGGATGTCCAATATCTGGAGGAAGCTAAGGTTTCCAATAAAAGGAGACAGCGAGCCTACAAGTTTTAGTGACGGAAGTATTAAACGGGTTACCCTTGGATGCCGATGGCCACACGTGATCCCGTACCACTGGCAGAAATGGACAGAGTCATTCCACTTGCTGAAAACCCCAAAGGGGGAGTAGGATATCTTATCCTTGAACTGGAGCAACGCATCTCGATCGGTTTCGTTAGTCCTAGGAATCGAGATTGCTGAACAAGGAGATTGACATCATCAATGGAACGAAAGGAAGTAGACAGAGAGTAGTGATTGAGAAGGACGTGAAAGAACTCATGCTTGCAAGCTTTCTGGCCCTCACAGTCTAAACACTCTCAGGAAATTGGATGGAGCTTCTGATCAGATATGCATCGATGTGATGAGCTTTTGAATCTTGGCTTCTTTATCCTTCCAACAGTGGGAGCGACCGCAGACTCCAGCTGCTAGATTTTCATTAGAAACATGGTCATCCCACTCGCAATCCTACCCTTGGCATGATGCGGAAGACTGAAACACGGTCACCCACTCGCAATCCCACTCTTGGCATGATGCTGATGACTTCAGTCAGTCATGACTTATCAGAAGACAGAAGTCTTCCGCATCTTATCAGAGGACTGAAGTCTTCCGCATCATGCCAAGAGTAGGATTGCCAGCGGGTGACCGTGTTTCAGTCTTCCGCATCATGCCAAGAGTAGGATTGCGGTTGGGATGACCATGTTTCAGTCTTCTGATAAGCGTGTGACGACCTTGTTAAGCATCTTAAAAGTCCGCAATAGTCTAAAAACTGACACCCGTCCGTGATTTGCTCTACTCACCCCATCATTCATTCATAGAGCGAGTCTATCTGTCCTCGAGTTTCCTGCTTTGCAAAGAAACTTCCCATGATGGACTTGAAAAACATTACCGCTTGGGCACCGGTTACACGTTCGCGAGACAAAACGAAAGCAAAGTGAAAAAAAAAAACCGAAGTGCTTGGACGGAACAAGAGGGGAGATTCGAAACGTGTCTGGTCTTACGAATTAGTAGCCGCCTGCCAAAGCCACCTTTGCATTGATCCGTAGGAGCGGACGGTTGGAAGTGTGTAATTTTTCTGTTGTTTCGATTCACGAATCTTTTAGAATCCCCTGGCCCAAAAGCAGTCTCGATGGCAAGTCTTGGGCACCAAAAGCATTGGTTCGTGATATGTAAAAACTAATAAAAAACAATCAAAATAGTGAAGAAAATTTTAAAGTATTAGATCATGGAAGATAATGGTTTATGAAGGGTTCAAGGATATTCTCAAGATTCAGAAGTTCAGGAGGTTCATGGGGTAGGTGTTCTATTGCTTCACTGCCATCTTGAGCTATGCTTATGCCAACAACACGTGAGTCTTTGCTGTTTGTTCCAACTCAAGCGTATAATTTTCTCGATTACTATTCAGATTCCAAAGCTAATACTTTTATTTTCGTCCCACTTCTTTTCATCTTCGTTATTGTAGTACTAGAGCTGGATATTCTAGTGGAGACAAGTATTACGAGGCTTACCCGGCCGGCACTGAGTTATTGGGTGATTCTGATTAGGTCTGTTAGTGCTATGATTATGTGGCTCTTTCTACCTTGTACTGCATTTTCCTTGGTTGTTTGTGATTTACAACTTATGTCTGATATATAGATTTGGTAATAGCTGTACAAAGCTGCTCTTGGCAATTGCTTTGAAGCAGAAGAGTGGGGTCCCATTGAATTCTGCATCATGTCCAAGCACTTCAAGCGCCAAGGAAAAGCGCCATATGCATATCATGCAGTAAGTGATTGACTTTCCAACTGTCGATATACTCATTTGGTTTTGTATTCCTATGGTTTAAGGTTACTTGTGTCGTGATGAATGTGCTGGTACAGATGGAGAGGACAATATAAGAGTGCTTAGTTCTATTATGGACCACGTTGACACCACAATGGTTGTATGTAAAAATTTAAATCCGGAAAAAAATTTCTTTCCCTTTTTATATTGTTGTGTATATATGGATCAGAAAAAAACCAACCATTTGGAGATGGAGGGGAAAATAATTTTCCCTTTCTTTACGGTGTGGTTTTTGTTTCTCATCTTAGTCATCCTTATGCCAGCCTTTGTTTTGTGGCCTGATGGCTTGACTGATGTTGAAGGAAAAAATTGCTGCCCTCAGGGAAATGCTTTGACATTTCTGTGATTGCAGAATTGAGTTAAAGAGTCAAAAACTAAGAGGAAAAGAATAATTGCTCATTCATAGATTAGGTGTTCGGTGTCATCTTAATGATGCAGTGCAACTCTTAGCGACCCCTCATGAAAGACACAAAAATGAAACTGCATCGTGACATTACACAATTAAACTGCCAGTGCATGGCAGGGTCCTGCAGATACGATCCTTAGTAGGTTCTGTTTCTCGTCTGCAAAGATATGATTCTAGGATGAATTAAGGATTTAAGCTCCTGTAAATTTGTCTAAGAAGCTTGTGATGCCAAAAAATTTTGTTTACCTACATATAAACCTTTAAAAGAAGGAATGATGATCCAAGAGGGAGCTCTCATTGAGAAGTCAAGGTTTTAATCCTTGTATTCACGAAATTTCAACTTAAGCACACTCTTGCTTTTGTAATTGCAACTTCACACTGCAAAGTTGGTTGCTCCTCACATTTGGTCTCTGTTTTTCTTTGCTGCAGCAATCTGCAGCGCACCTTCTCTCCCGTGGACAATTAGATGGATCTGGATTGAGGGAAAGCTGATACAGCAATATTTATTTGTTGGACTGTGTAAAGATGAAACTGCAGGATAGAGGGAACATCTTCCTGTTTGGATTTGTTAAAATTGTAAAACCAAAAGCCCGTGGCTTACTTTTATAATTAGTATGCTGTATGGTATTAGTCTTATCATCTACTAGTATAAAAGAGTGATCTGAAGAAAAAGAGTACGATTTGATCATGCTGTTCAGGCTACGGATTTTATCATTGCTTCTTATCAATATTCGGATTGGTGTTCATTCTGCATCGCGTTTTCTCTTATTTACTTTCATTGTGCAGTGAAAGGTAGAGGAAAAATTTCAGTGGTGGTCATTAGTCATTTTTTGACCAGGTCGCTGAACTTTGATTTAATCACCAAATGAACCAAACTTTCAGTTTATTACAATTGCTGCATCTTGTCCAGAACCCAACTTATTTCCAACAAATGCTGACCTGTTGTTCATGTGACTTGGCATTCTAAAATTTGGCCGCATATCAGCCACTTCAGTAATTCATCAGGAAATCAGCCGGATTTCATTTGACGTGACTCAATTGAAAAATAAAAATAAAAAACTTGAAGTTCAGTGTATTGAGTGACTGAAATCAAAATTGAATGATCTTCCAAACTTCAACGACCACAAATGGAGTAGAGCTCAGTGAAAAAGAGGTATGGATATTGTTCAATTTTCTGGTGAAAGCATTTATTATCAGGAGCTGCAAGATCGTCTGGAGCTGTGCTTTTTTTCCCCAACTTGAGCTTGTTTGACTCGCGGGCAAATCACCAATGGTGTTTGGGAATATCCTAGCTAAGCCAAAGTCGCCGACATGACCATTCATTCGGGCATCCAGAAGAATGTTGCTCGGCTTGAGTTCACAATGGATCACCGCTGTTTGGCACTGATGATGTAGATAATCCTCAGCACATGCTACGTCAAAAGCAATGTTCAGTCTCCGACCAAAACTTAACCTATGCCTTTGCATCCCATCTGGTGCAAGATTCGGATGCAACCACTCCTCCAAGCTACCATTTTCCATGAACTCATATACCAGAGCCTTAAATTCATTGCCCTGGAAATCTACACTGGAACAAGCTGTAAGAATCTAAACAAGATTCCGATGCCTTGTGTTTTTCAGGACTTTGCACTCTGCTGTGAAACTTTTGCATGCTCCTCGTTGCTTCAGGTCAAAAACCTTAACAGCCACTATTTTGTTTTCATCTGCTATACAAGGAGCCGAAACCACCCACTCTGATCAAATTTGCCAGAATTGAACCCGTCCACTGCTTTGACGACTTCATAAGATGCTGAAGTCCCCTAATGATGGAGTCTCTAGAGAAGCCTTACTATTCTTCCTCCTCAGCCAATAAAACGTCATCAGTAGCAACAGAAGAATCAGCGTTGCTACTATCCCACAAGTAACTGCAACGTTAACATAACGGGAGGTAGATGATTCGCGTTTTCCTTTGCTAGTCAAACAACTTGGCAAATCTACGATTGACATACCGCCACAGAGCTTATCATTTCCTCTGAGTGAATTCGCGCTCGTGTTCAGGAACACCCGTTTGCTCGGTACCTCACCCTCTATGTTGTTGAAAGATAGATTCAGGTACTGCAATTGAAATTTCTCCAGGAATGTCAGAACAGGCCCAGAGAAATTATTACTCGAGAGGTCTATGTACTGAAGACCATTCAGGGAACTCAAGAATGAAGAGATATTCCCTTCAAATAGATTATTTTGCATGTGAAGCTCCACCAAGCTAGTGCATCGACCAAGGCTACTGGGATTATCCCGATAGTTTGTTGCCATGCACGTCTAATATGGCTAAGTTATTCAATCTACCGAGTTCTTCTGGTAAGGAACCGCTGAATTGGTTTTCAGATAGATCGAAATACATAGATAGGGAAGAGATAGTGAAAGCTTGAGATGGTATGATTCCACTCAGATTATTCTGCGAAAGGTCGATCCCAACCAAGTTTTGGCATTTCCCGATACTCGGAGGAATGCTCCCTTGTAATTTATTATCATTCAAGACGAGTTCCATCAGCTCTGTTAGGATCCCCCTATCGTGGAGGGGATATTCCCGGTGAGTTTGTTCATCTGAGCATGAAACTCTTTCAGCTCAATCAGATTTCCGATGGTTTCGGGAATGCTGCCCGTGAACTTGTTATTGCCCATGGACAACAGTTCTAGACTGCGCAAATTTCCTATGCTTGTAGGGGTATATTTCCAAACAATTGATTCTCCTTGGTCGACATTATTTTTCAATTGGGCGGATAAGTTGCCAATAGAATCAGGCAAAGCACCTCCGAAATTGTCAATATTGATCACCAGGAGCACCAGGCTGGTAGAATTGATCAATTCAAGGAATTTCAGGTCACCTTGCGCTCCGCTGGCCAGCTGATTGAACGAAATACTTATTAGCTGCAGCTGATATAGCTTTTCAACAGTAGGCACGTTTCCAGAAAATTTGTTCTTCAAGATTGTTAGCCGCGTTAAGGCACCGTTTGGTCCGGCTTCAGGAGAATGTCCTTGGGGAAATGCAAAGGCTTCCTAAAGGGGTTTGGTGAAATACAAATACCGTTTGATAAACTGTAATTGAAAAGTGATTTGGGATGCAACTTTGGGAGAAATACTGTTTGATAAACATACATTTGGAGAGTCCCTTGGCATGCCAATTTAAGTTTTTGACTTTAAAATTGAAAAAAAAAAAAACAATGACAGTAACAATGATGAAAGAAGATGAATCAAGACGATATGCCGCTGGCCAATTGTGCAGCTCGTGATTACAAGATGGGAGATCTTGATCTGAATCTGTGCAAGCAAAAGGAACCGAATTTGAATCCATGTCAAGAAAAATCTCAGCCGTGCACCATCACAAATATCTGTCAAGATTTTTCTTGTGATCAGATTTGCCTCCTCACACTCAACTCCTTTCCATGCAAAAGATGTTTGGAAAACGCAAACGAGAATGGGCCCAGTAAAACTATTGTTCGCAACATTTAACACGGAAAGATTTGGAAGTCAGTCACTGAAGTCTTCGGATGGGCCCAGTAAAACCATTGTTCGCAATATTTAACACCGAAAGATTAGGAAGTCAGTCACAAAAGTTTCGAATGGACCCAGTAAAACTGTTGTCCGCAGCATTTAACACGGCAATGTTAGGAAGTCAAGTCACTGAAGCCTTCCGCATCACACGCTAAGAGTAGGATAGCGAGTGGGATGACCGTGTTTCAGTCTTCTAATAAGCGTGTGACGATATCTTAAAAAGTATGCAATAGTCTAAAAGTGGAACCCACGCGAGAAGTTCTTTCATAAGCCTTAGTCCAATTGGCTATGCCGATTCCTTTGTAAAAGAGAGAGCGGGATCGATTCGTATAAAGTCCCACCGAGAAATAAAAGCTCCCAACGAGTTTCTCGTCCGTGATTTGCTCCATTCACCCCATCATTCATTCGTGGAGCGAATCTATCTGTCCTCGAGTTTCAAAGAAACTTCCCATAATGGACTCGAAAAGCATTGAGCCGTAGGAGCGGACCGTTACAAAAAATGTGAAAACGATCAGTTGTCCCAGGGGAGTTTTTGTGCTGTTCTTTCTTGTCCTTCCGCAAGCCACGATCATGGGCTTCATCTTAAACAAACCCCTTGTACTGCTCGTATGCATCTTCTTCTTAGCGTCGGACCTGGATAAAGTCCATGGCGTAACAAGTGTAGAGCTCGGTTTCGGGATGGAGCAAGAAGAAGATCAGGGAAAAGCACCCCAGAGTCGACGCGGTTTGAAGACTATCGGTACAGCGGGCATGAACACTAAGAAATCTTCAAATGCGGCGAAGACATTTGATCCTAGCATGTCGAGCAAAAGACAAGTCCCCAAAGGACCGGATCCCATCCACAACAGGTGATAAATCTATTGTTAAATATGTCTTGAATTTATGTACTCGGTCCGGTTTATGACCCGACCCGACATATTTTTGTGCGACCCGAAAGTGGAAAGGAAATTGAGATTTGGTTCGCGACGCGAAGGGTTGGGCCGATAGGCCCAACCCGCAGCAAGCGAACAAATCTCCATAGCGGACCGCCCAAGCTGGAGGAAACGAACCAACGCGCGGGGGGTTCGGGGGCTACGCCCCCGAGAAAATTTTCGGAAGCCCTATTTTACACCGTGGCTAGGTTTTCTCATTGTAGAACAGAGAGTTTTGTTTTCAGAGAGTTTTGGTGAGCCGTGAGGTTTTGTCGTTGTTTCGACTTCTGAAATTTTGTACTCTCTTTGATTATAGTGGAATTTTGTCGTGCCTCGCCCGTGGACGTAGATCACTTCGTGATCGAACCACGTAAATTTCCGGTGTTCTGTTTTTTAGTTTCCGCATCCGTTTCCAACAAGTGGTATCAGAGCTGCGTTGGATTCTAGGGTTCTTGAAGATGGCATCTTTGAAGTTTCAGATCTCATCTTTTGACGGACAGAACAACTTCGGATTATGGAGAATAAAGATGAAGGCTTTATTGAGGCGAGAGGGTACAGTTAGGGCTCTGGACGGAAATTATCCAGAAGATATGACCTCGGCTGAAATTGAAGAGATGGAGGAGAAGGCGCATAGCGCGATCCAGTTGTCTCTAGATGACAAGGTCTTGCGAGAAGTCGCCGATGAAGAAACAGCGGCCGGTCTCTGGAAGAAACTGGAAAGTCTCTACATGAAGAAATCCCTAACGTCGAGACTTTATCTGAAGCAGCGTCTTTATACCCTAAAGATGCGCGAAGGTACGTCTGTTCAGGAACATCTGGATGAGTTTAATAAAATTGTTCTGGATATGAAAAATTTAGATATTAAACTCGAAGATGAAGATCAAGCTTTGATCGTGTTATGTTCGCTGCCTGCCTCATACGAAAATTTTGTGAACTCGATGCTGTATGGACGTGAATCCATAACTTTGGAGGATGTCAAAGCGTCTTTGAATTCTGCAGAACTGAGAACAAAGTTGAATGGGAATACTAGCGAAAATAAGGCAGATGGTTTGTTTGTGAGAGGCAGGAGCAAGAGCAGGGATAAAGCTTATCGAGGGAAATCTGTTGGTCGTTCAAAATCTAAGCCACCTGGAGATAAGACGAACGTTGAGTGCTACTATTGCCATAAAAAGGGACATTACAAATCAGATTGTCCTTCGCTCAAGAAAAAGGATAAGCAGCATATTCAGAAACAAGATTCGGCGAATGTTGCAAACGACAATGAGGCTAATGCGTCAGACAGTGTTCTTACAGCATGTTCTGCTGTTAATTTGTCCAATGATGTTTGGATTATGGATTCTGGAGCATCATACCACATGTGCCCAAATAGGGAATGGTTCACCACATACGAACCATTGAATGGTGGATCAGTCCTGATGGGGAATGATGCTGTATGTAAAGTCGTGGGTATTGGTATTGTTCGGATTAAGTGCCACGACAAAGCAGTAAGAACTTTGACTGAAGTACGACATATACCAGATTTGAAGAGAAACCTTATCTCGTTGAGCAGTTTGGATTCCATTGGGTGTGTGTACTCAGGTGGAGGTGGAGTTCTTAAAGTTACAAAAGGCAATCTGGTTGTGATGAAAGGAAGCAAGGTGAATCACTTGTATCACTTGCAGGGTAGCACAGTTATGGGTCCTTCAATTGGCACAAGCAATTCCGTTTCTGACAATGATAGAACCAAATTGTGGCACATGTGTTTGGGCCACATGAGTGAGCGTGGCATGTCAGTATTGAGTAAACGTGGTTTACTTTGTGGGGAGCAGACAACCTCACTAGATTTCTGTGAGCACTGTGTTCTTGGCAAGCAATGCAGGGTCAAATTCAGCACAAGGACTCATTCGACAAAGAGCACACTTGACTATATCCATTCTGATTTATGGGGACCAGCACAGGTTCCATCTAAGGGTGGTGCCCTTTAATTTGTGACGTTTATTGACGATTATTCCAGGAAGGTTTGGGTTTATTTTCTGAAAAGAAAAAGTGACGTATTTGAAACCTTCAAGAAGTGGAAGGCTCTTGTTGAGAATCAAACAGGGAAGAAGATCAAGTATCTTAGGACCGATAATGGTCTTGAGTTCTGTGGTGGCGATTTTAATGAATTCTGTGCAGATGCAGGTATTGTTCGACACCGTACAGTAAGGCACACTCCACAGCAGAATGGAGTGGCAGAACGCATGAACAGAACTCTATTGGAGAGAGCAAGATGCATGCTCTCTAATGCTGGCATGGAAAAGGATTTCTGGGCTGAAACTGTTAACACGGCTTGTTATTTGGTTAATCGCTCTCCTTCAACAGCAATTGAATGCAAGACTCCTTTTGAGATGTGGTCAGGTAAGCCTTGTGATTACTCTAATCTAAAGGTTTTTGGATGTCCTGCTTATTATCATGTTAAGGATGGTAAGCTAGAACCTAGAGCAAAGAAATGCATTTTTGTTGGGTATGCTGATGGGGTGAAAGGTTATCGTTTATGGTGCCAGGAACCTAACTCACCTAAGTTCATTATTAGTAGGGATGTTACTTTTAATGAAATGCATATGCTTGATCAAAGGAAAGTTGCTGATGAGTCTGCAGGTAAACATAAGAGTGATATGAATGAGGTGGAGGTTCAGGTGGAGCTTCCAGAAAAGACCTCTCAGAATATTTTGAACGAGCAAAATGCTGGTGTTGATTCAAGTCTAGATGAGGAAGCTGTAGATGAGGTAGAGCAGCCATACTCCATTGCTACTGGCAGAGAAAGGAGACAGACCCGACCTCCTCAGAAATATGGGTTTTCTGATCTTGTGGCTTATGCTCTCACGACAGCGGAAGATATGGGTATTCAGGAACCTTCTACCTATACAGAAGCTATCACTTGCACAGAATCAGAAAAATGGTCTGTTGCTATGGTTGAGGAACTTGAATCACTTCACAAGAACCAGACTTGGGACTTGGTGCAGTTGCCTAAGGGAAAAAGAGCCATCGGGTGTAAATGGGTCTTCAAGAAAAAGGAAGGAATTCCAGGTGTTGAAAATGCTAGATTCAAGGCTCGGCTCGTAGCTAAAGGCTACAACCAGAAGGAGGGAATTGATTATGCTGAAATTTTCTCTCCTGTGGTTAAACACACTTCCATTCGTGTGTTGCTGGCTATTGTTGCTCAATTTGACTTAGAGCTTGAGCAACTTGACGTGAAGACTGCTTTTCTGCATGGCGAGCTTGAAGAAACTATTTATATGGCCCAGCCTGAAGGCTATTATGTAGAAGGCAAGGAAGATCATGTTTGCAAATTGAAGAAATCCTTGTATGGTCTGAAGCAATCACCAAGACAGTGGTATAAGAGATTCGACAGCTTCATGATAGGGAGCGGTTATCAGAGGAGCAACTATGATAGTTGTGTCTACTTCAAGAAGGGTTCAGATGGATCATTTGTCTATCTTCTCTTATACGTGGATGACATGCTCATTGCTGCAAAGAACATGTCAGATGTGTTGATCTTGAAGAAACGGCTCAATGAGGAGTTCGAGATGAAAGATCTGGGTCCTGCCAAGAAGATATTAGGAATGGAGATTCAGAGGGACAGAAAAGTAGGGAAGTTATATCTCTCGCAGAGGAGCTATATTGAGAAGGTACTTGAGAGGTTTGGCATGCAAAACGCTAAGCCCGTGAGTACACCGTTGGCATCTCATTTTAGACTTACAGCTCAACATTCACCTCAATCAGAGGTTGAGGAGGCTGCGATGTCTCGTGTCCCATACTCCAGTGCAGTTGGTAGCATTATGTATGCTATGGTATGTACTCGTCCAGACATTGCGCAGGCAGTTAGTGTGGTTAGTAGATATATGGCGCATCCTGGAAAGGTTCATTGGCAGGCAGTTAAATGGATACTTAGGTATCTTAGAGGCTCCGCAGAGTTGGGTCTAATGTTTGATAGAAAGAGTTCTAACGGTATCTCAGTTGTGGGATTTGTGGATTCTGATTTTGCAGGTGACCTCGATAAGAGGAGATCATTGACTGGCTATCTTTTCACACTATCTAGTTCGGCTATTAGCTGGAGGTCAACCTTACAGCCGACAGTTGCTTTGTCTACTACAGAGGCAGAGTATATGGCAGCAGCAGAAGCAGTGAAAGAAGCTATTTGGTTAAGGAATCTTGTTCAAGAACTTGGGCTACAGCAGGAAGACAA
Organism: Syzygium syzygioides; assembly: GCA_031216285.1. NCBI lineage: Eukaryota > Viridiplantae > Streptophyta > Magnoliopsida > Myrtales > Myrtaceae > Syzygium > Syzygium syzygioides. Next base: position 36,274,412 of record CM062243.1, on the reverse strand, counting down.
TTCGGTTGTCTTTTGTGACAATCAGAGTGCTATATACTTGATTAGAAATCAAGCATATCATGAGAGGACTAAGCACATCGATGTCAGGTATCATTTTATTCGCGAGGCAGTTGCAGATAGAAACATAACGGTAAAGAAAATTGGTACAGCTGACAATCCTGCTGATATGTTGACCAAGCCAGTTCCCGCCAACAAGTTTAAGCATTGCTTGAACTTGATTGGCATGCTTGGTTGAGTTTGCCCCTTTTGGGGCTTTGGTGGAGAGGTAATGGCAATTCTACATTTGTGTGTTTTGAAGTGGATATGTTCCTTTGTTGCATCCCTTGTTTCCTACACCGAGTTAGCTCACGTAGGCTTAGGGATGGCAAGAGAATGTGTTCGGCTTCTTGACTATTTTGTTTTGAGAAATTCAAGCCAAGGTGGAGATTTGTTAAATATGTCTTGAATTTATGTACTCGGTCCGGTTTATGACCCGACCCGACATATTTTTGTGCGACCCGAAAGTGGAAAGGAAATTGAGATTTGGTTCGCGACGCGAAGGGTTGGGCCGATAGGCCCAACCCGCAGCAAGCGAACAAATCTCCATAGCGGACCGCCCAAGCTGGAGGAAACGAACCAACGCGCGGGGGGTTCGGGGGCTACGCCCCCGAGAAAATTTTCGGAAGCCCTATTTTACACCGTGGCTAGGTTTTCTCATTGTAGAACAGAGAGTTTTGTTTTCAGAGAGTTTTGGTGAGCCGTGAGGTTTTGTCGTTATTTCGACTTCTGAAATTTTGTACTCTCTTTGATTATAGTGGAATTTTGTCGTGCCTCGCCCGTGGACGTAGATCACTTCGTGATCGAACCACGTAAATTTCCGGTGTTCTGTTTTTTAGTTTCCGCATCCGTTTCCAACATCTATTCGAGTCTGTTCCTTCGACTAAAAGAAGAGGTCGAGCCGGAAGAAAGAGCTCTCTCGGAGATGCGAAGGCTGGCATGTAAAATTATCCTGCCTTGAACGGGAGGATGCGTGGAGATTGATTCGTTTCTCTGAATGTTTCCTTTCGTCAGCTATTGTCGTAAAGCTACTTGTGTAGGCAAGATAAGCGATTGTACGTAGGATTTGTATTGAGAGTAAAACCATCACATCTCAGTTCTGTAAGCATCATAGGAGCCAAGAGAGGTCCAGCTTAGAAGATTGGCGCAAACTCTTCTTCCTTCTTCTCCTTCTCTAGGCAGGGGACGGTGCGTCGTCATGCGAGACAGACAAAGGGATTGTTGCAAACCCTATTCCTTCAGATGTTTCGAGCCCGGGGAGAAAATATAGCATGTTCCATTTAGGAAAGGTTATTTCGAATTAACTGGACTCTGGGCAAAGTCGAGATAGAAAAGTCAGAATAGATCGAGATGAAGTTGAGCGTTAGAGCTTTGTATAAACGACACAAGCAAACCGTGCCTTGATCGATTGGCGAACGATTTCGATTGACACGGCTCGATTAGATCACGCCAAGACAATACGCTTTTCTCGCACGGAGGAAGAAGAATCGGGGCACGAGCTAAAGTCGATCCTTCCGATCCAAACTACGTACACGCACTCACACGACCCAAGTTTTGGTTTCCTCAAAACGTGTAGAGCGCAAAAAAGGCATATGAGGGGGCAGGGGCTGAAGTTGGATTTAACAAAGATGGGTTTCTCGAATCTTTGTGCTTTTTGATGTCGTCCCTTAATACTAACAATTGTTAAAAAACGATATTTTCTGAAGCACCACTGCATCAAAGACAAGATTCCAAGTTCCTTACCAAAAAAGAAAAAGACAAGATTCCAAGTTCCTTTTTTTTCTTTTTTTATAAATTCCTTTTGGGCCAACAAAACCAAGCCTGCAGCCTGACAAATTGAATCATCATGAATCAGCAATTACATAAGAAAATAATATCTAAATACAAGTTTCGAGATCATATCTGATTTTGAGCCTATGAAGAGAACACGATCTAAATAAAAGTTTCGTATCCGAATAGGAATTGTGATATGACAGTATGATAAAATAAGAAATTATTGAAGTACTTTGCCAAATGAAAAAATCTATTTCTATTCCATGAATGAGTTTTTGAGCCAAAAGCAGCGTTTGATAACGATACAAAATTTCTGATCTCAGAAGAGAAATTTGTTTGATAGGTTATTCTTAAATTTCTATTCATAGCGACCAACGAGCGGAGGTGGATGGCCGGCAGCCAACGGTGGGCAAAGGCGAAGGGCTAGCGAGCAAGCGGCGGTAGCGGCGATGACGGGTGGCCAACGAGCACCGGATGATGCGAGGCAACAGTTGGTCGGCCAGCTGGCAGTTGGTGGTGGACAGATGGCGGCTGGCGAGGATGAGCAATAAAAAAGAAGTCGTTTCTGTTTTCATTCCATAAATAGAAAAGTGTAAAACTTCAACTTCTCATTTTTAGTCCAAAAGATTTCTATTCCAAACTTATTTTTAGACTAAAAATTTATCCCGGAAATAAAAAAAATGAAATTATTTTACCAAAATGGATTTTCGTAACCCAAAAAAAAAAGAAAAATAAGAAAATAGAATGATTATTATTTGCGCCCTAAAAGGGGCTTCACAGAGTCCGAAACCCGTACCCCGAGAGAAGCATGCATCGTTGTGTTGAGCAGCACTTTAGATTAACATGGCGTTTTTTTTTGGAGAGATTCGGAGAGAAGAGAAGCAATTGGACGGGGAATTTAAAGAAGTAACCTTATTTTTTGGTCAAAGTAAGTGGCTGGTTTAAGCAAATCCTTTTAGCCCTTCGAATCCCTCCAAAAGCAGTGAGTGATTTGGAGGGATTTGAGATAATTCCGTGGTGTTCTGCACATTTTTGCTCTTGTTTTTCTGCAATTTGACCATTAACAAAAGTTTGGGATTTCTTGTCATTTCATTTCACTTTCTCTAGCGATTGTTTCGGTTGTTTCTCTTCGGTTTTTTATATCACTCCGTCCAAATTCAGGAGCGCAAAAGAATCGAAAATCTCCCGAATAGGACCAAACCGGACGATTCTGGACAGTTCCCATGAAAATCGGTCCGGTTCCCTCTTCCAAATGTAGAACCACCGATCCAGACCACCAAATCGGACGAGTACATATATACGTACATATGTATACATATTTTTTAGTTTTTAGGTTTTGAATCAAAACCCTAATTCCTTGCCTCGTCTAGCTCTCGGTCGCCTGTCAGCCGAGTTTAGTTTTGTTTTTATGCTTTGCGCGCACGTCCTGCGCCGACGACGCGCGCCCTCGGCCTCCATCAGCAGCTCCCAGCCTGAGGCCACTTGTCAAGCATTGGTCGGCTACAAATCCCCCCCCAACACCACCACCCTCGAGTCCATCCAATCCCTCTTCGCCGTCAAGCACCTTCGCTCCCTCCTCCCCGCCGCCGCCAACCTCAGCCCCACCACCGCCGCCCGGGCCCAAGGCGGCGCCGTCATCATCCCTCTTCGCTTACAGGTCTCCCCGTAAAATGGATCGGGCTTGGATGGGCCTAGTCATCTGGGTTTGGCCCAAGAAGCGGATAACTGGGCCACAGGCCCAAATACCGCATCCGCAATCGGACCCGATTTCGCCATCACGGCGGGCGGGCGGGCTCCTACCACTCCTCGACTCCGTCTGCAGATGCCACCGAGTCGTTCGAGTTCCATGCTCGAGCTCGCCTTCATCTTCTCCACTGCCAAAACTTTCATGGCTTGATCCCATTGCTCGCTTCTTGGAAGCTTCATGCTCGGCCTCCGTCTTCTACCGTCTGCCGCCTCCCTTTCGCTCCCTGCGTCTGGAAGGCGGAAGCTTGCTCTCTTGTTGCGCGTTTTGTGAAGCTTTTTTCCCGGGAGGCACACCACCTGTTTGATTAAATGCACCCGTGGCGAAAATCCTGAAGTTTTAGATTGTCGAAGATGATGGTCTATGAAGGGTTCAAGGATATTCTCAAGATTCAGAAGTTCAGGAGGTTCGCGGGGTACTCCGTGTTCTATTGCTTCACCGCCGTCTTGAGCTACGCTTATACCAACAACACGTGAGTCTTTTGCTGTTTGTTTCAGCTCTCAACTTTATGATTTTCTTATACTTTCGTCCCGCTTCTATCCATCGTTGTTGTTGCAGTACTAGAGCTGGATATTCTAGAGGAGACCAGTATTATGCGGCTTACCCGGCCGGAACCGAGTTGCTGGGTGATTCTGATAAGGTCCGTTAGTGCTGTGATTGTGCGGCACTTTCTACCTTGTGCTCCATTTTCCTCGGTTGTTTATGGTTTACAACTTATGTCTGGTTGATTAATTTGGTCATAGTTGTACAAAGCTGCTCTTGGCAATTGCTTTGAAGCGGAAGAGTGGGGTCCCATCGAGTTCTGCATCATGTCCAAGCACTTCGAGCGCCAAGGAAAGGCGCCATATGCATATCACGCTGTAAGTATTTGGCTTCACAAATGTCGATATACTCGTTTGGTTTTGCATTCCTCTTCTTTAAGGTTACTCGTGTCATTATGGATGTGCTGTTGTCGATGGAGAGAACAATTCGAGAGTGCTTTGTCCTTTTATGGACCTGTTGCAACCACAATGGTTGACTGTTACAATTGAAAATTTTTTTTCTTTCGTCTTTTGTATAGTTGTGTATGTATGGATCAGAAAAGACCAAGCATTTGGAGATGGTGGAAACAATCATTTTCCCTTTCTTTGCTAATTTAAAACAAATGGTTTTTTGTTTCTCATCTTAGTCGTCCTTGCCATGTCGGCCTTTGTTCTGTGGCCTGATGGCTTGACTGATGTTGAAGGAAAAAAATAGTTGCCCTCAGGGAAATCCTTTGACATTACCGTGATTGCCGAACTAGGTCTTAAAAGTCAAGAACTAAGAGGAAAAGAGTAATTGCTCACTCATAGAGCTCTGTGTCATTTTCTCTTATCCTAATGGTGCAGTGATACTCTTACCAGCCTTCATGTAAGACTTGAAACTGAAACTGCATCGTGACATTACACAATTATGCTGCTGGTGCATGGCAGGGTTGTGCAGATCAGGATCCTTAGTTGGTTCTGATCCTTTCGTCTTCAAAGATAGGATTCTAGTACGAATCAAGGAGAAGATCCTGAAAATTTGTCTTACTGAAGCTTGTGATGCCAATAAACTTTGTTATACATGATTACCTACATATAAACCTTTAAAAGAAGGAATGAAGATCAAAGAGGGAGTTCTCATTTGAGAGGTCAAGGTTTTAATCCTTGAATTCGCAAATTCCAACTTAAGCACTCTCTTGCATTTGTAGTGTCAACTTCGCACTGCAAAGTTTGTTGCTCCTAATATTTGGTCTCTGTTTTTTTTTTTTTTTGCTGCAGCAATATGCGGCACACCTTCTCTCCCTTGGACAACTAGATGGATCTGGATAGAGGGAAAATGCTGATACCGCGAGATTTATTTGTTGGACTGTGTAAAGATGAAATTGCAGGAAGGAGGGAACATCTTCCTGTTTGGATTTGTTAAAAATTGTAAAACCAAGAGCCCGTGGCTTGTTTTTATAATTAATATGCTGTATGTTATAAGTGTTATCATATACTAGTTCCGAAAATTAAATTTTAAATAAAAAGAGCATGATTTGATCATGCTGTTCAGGCTACAGATTTTATCATTGCTGCCTATCTATATTTGTTGCTCTTTTTTGGTTTGGTGTTCATTCCACATCCTGTTTTCTCTTATTTAATTTCATTGTGAAGGTAGAGGACATATTTCAGTGGGGGTCATTAGTCATTTCTGAGTAGGTTACTGAACTTTTGATTTAATCACCAAACGAACCAAACTTTCAGTTTCTTGCAATTGTTGCGTTTTGTCCAGAATCCAACTTATTTCCAACAAAATGCTGACATGTTGCTCATGTGACTTGGCATTCTAAAATTTGGCCACATATCAGCCACGTCAGTAGTTCATTGGGAAAACGGTTGGATTTCATTTGAGTCGCCTCGATTGAAAGATAAAATTTAAAGATCAGTGTATTGAGTGATTGAAATCAAAATTGAATGATCATCGAAACTTCCACGACCACAAATGGAGTAGAGCTCAGTGAAAAACAGGTATGCATATTGTTCCATACTCTGTTGAAAGCATTTTATCATCAGGGGCTGGCGCTGTGCTTTGTTTCCCCCAACTTGACAGGAACGGGAATATAAACGCTGCAAGGGTAACAAATGATCGATGAGGCATAGCAGCTCAGTTGGTTCAAAGAGTTCCTCCACGCCTAGTGATATCCTTCCACACGCTGCTCTGGAAACGCATTTTGCTGCTTATAACCTACCCTTGCTAGAAGAACAGATGGGACGTGGACCTTTCATTGTCACATGGACGGTCTCCGACCCGAAAAGAAGATGTAGTTTCCTTCTTCTGAGATGCAGATAAAACATGACTAATAGTTTAGCTTTCTGCAGTGAAATATTCTATTCCGTCTAATTCTATAGTTTAGTACCTCAGGGTTGAGTTTGCAATCGCATGTGCGTCGAGTTCATAACAAATCCATAATTCAAGTTTCCGCTTTTAGGGAAAACGCCATTCAAATCTAGCGGTAGAGATTCGGACACTCACTACTTATACCGAGAGGAAAATTGAAAATGATATATAGCTCTGATTTAATGAGAACTTATCGAAATCCGAAAAAAGAAAGGCAAATGATCTAAGCTCACTTTCAGGGGGATTAAAGTAAACTACTAAGTTGGAATGAACCTCGAAAAGGTTCAGGCATGCAATTACAGAAGCCATAAAAAGCATAAAGGAGACTGTCGCCTTTGTCTGCCGTCATACCCTACGATAACAGCATTTACTTGGCCGAACTTTCTGGTCCCCTCTAAAGTATTCCAAATTCAAAATAGCCACCAAGCATATGCTTTGTGTCTATTTCTTCTTTCTATAGGAACTAAACATGTGTATATTTCGTCATCATCAATGGGCTGATAGTCAGCATACCAATTGCAGCGGCTAATGCTGCATGAATGGAGGCAAGTCACCATTACCCTAAATAAGTACCAAGAGACCAGACACAAAAATCATGTTGCTGGTACTTTGCGTTACACATGAAGAGCAGTTTTCACTTCTTTTTTACCCAGTGCTAGAAACCCTTCACCAGCTCTCCATTTCGGTTGAAAGCCGAATCAGCCTGGAGAGGACACAAGGTTAGCATGAGTTTTTATGTGGGTAGTGTACAGTAAACTCTGACATGATGCTAAAAACTGAAAGATGCATTTCACAATTAGAGAAATATAAGCATCGAAGCCTTCTTTGCACTGCAAAATTGGAAACAGTCAACTAGGCCTGGTTACTGCAATCTGCTTTGTGAGTGACAGGGGAGGCTTGGGTAGCCAAAAGATTATCGTAAAAGTAACTTCTGGGATTCTACAAACTTGGCTCGTCTGTATGATTGGGCACTATTAGCAATATCGTGCTCAATTTAATTTTTATTTTTTTGGTTGAAGTGCTTGATTTAAGTTCAGAGACCAATTACCTCGCAACTTTTCCCTTTCATGCTCGAGCATGTGTGAGCACCCATGCTGGAACTCCTTGAAAGGATATGAGAGCTGAATCTGGGCATGGTCAAACCATCCTGAACACTACAACCATTTTTTAAAGCAGATTCCAGACTCCCGATACTTTGTAGACCTGGAGGACTATGAAGTGATGCACGAGAAATGGAAGTAGAGGTGCTCTTTCCAGACTTGTTCTCCAGAGTCTCCTCTTTGGGTTGACAGACCCGCTCCCTGTGGAAAAGGGCAATCACAGTCAGCAATGCTAAAGCTTTCATCAGCATGATCCACAGGCCAAAAGGAAAAAGAACAATCATTGACATCAACAAGTATCTGGAATCTGCACACATTTCATTGGATTTGCACATGTACGTCCCTCTCATATAATAATTACATAAGAAGCTTTGCATACTGGTCCTCAAATAAAACGCAACTAATTGAGCAAATATATGATAGTATCAAAGATCTGATATGACCAAAACAATGTTTACCCTACTACTGCAATGGACATTATTCATCCTAAAAAGTAATCAAATAATTGATAGGGCCAATGTCTTTGAAATACTAATCATCTGGAATGGTAGCGTCAGATATGCTGCATCACCTGGGCAAGGAGGCATGCTTTCTGTGTAGTGGCGAACTTCTTCGAGCTTTACCAGAGTCTTCCTCAAGTTCAGCGAATTGTTGCCTGAATTGATCAACTCCACTGTGTTTCACAGAACATTTGCTTACATCAGTGACCAGAACACTTCTTTTGTCAGACAACAATTATCAGCTCCATCTTTTTACATGACATATAACCATGCTCAAACACCACTGCACTCTGGCTCTAGTGAACGCCACCCCTCTCTCTCTCTCTCTCTCTCTCTCTCTCTCTCTCTCTCTCTCTCTCTCTCTCTGTATAATGACTTACATCAGTGACCAGAACACTTCTTTTGTCAGACAACAATTATCAGCTCCATCTTTTTACATGACATATAACCATGCTCAAACACCACTGCACTCTGGCTCTAGTGAACGCCACCCCTCTCTCTCTCTCTCTCTCTCTCTCTCTCTCTCTCTCTCTCTCTCTCTCTCTCTATAATGATTATGCATTCAATTTCAGAGGAGTTTTCGATCAAAACAAAAATTTCAGAGTGAGGGGTTGTCGATTATGAGGTGGCATGAAAGCATGACCCTAAGAGATACGAGGCTTCACATAAAGCAATAGAAAAAATTGTCTAGCAAACAATAGTTTTCAACACGAGCATAATTGCATTACAGCTGCATTCCATAAGGACCAATTACTGGATTCAACCATTTCACGATCATCAAATTAAGTCGCAGAATAAAGAAGGGGACAAAGAGCGAGACAGTTTGATATTATTGTCCAGGCTTAATCCACAAGAAGCATATTTATTGAATTCACAGAAACTGAAGGAAAATATCTGTTGCAACCTTAATACCCATGATGTTGGACTAACGGAGCTCAGTCCTTACAACAGCTACTCCCAGACGAGGCAGACAAAGTGATATGCATATAATTTTTCACCTTTGCCCACATCAAAACTCCAAACAGAAGCACATTTTTCACACAAAATTTATGGCTGCCTATAACTGTTGCAAGCATACATAATTTTTTCGACATGAATGCATAACATGGAGCATGCAACTTCAAATTATGATTTTAAGATTGAAGTACTGCAATTTAATACTCAGTTTGACTGAAATTTGATCCTCATCATCACAGCCTCGAGACTTAAAAAGTCAATTTTTTTCCATCCATTTCTCCTTGTCCAATCACAATTAAAAGATATTTTCCCCTCACCTTGGATACATGAAATGTATTTGCTCAGCCCCTTGAAGGTACTCCTTCAACATCTGTGGATGATACTCCAAAATCTGTTGTCCTTTCAGCATAGTACAAAATTAGATATTTGGTACAAGTAAAATCTTAAGGACATCAAAACCTTTGAAAGTAAAATGAGCATAACCAATACTCATACCTCTCGGTAGATCAGCTCCCTCACATCATCTTTTGTCAGTTTTCTCCGCTCAAACTCAAATTCCAGCTTTGGAATTGGTTTCATTGACGGCTCACAGTCAACATCGGCCAACCCTTGAAAGTATGGATCAGCTAAAGCCTGTACACAAAACAACCATTTTAAGAAAAGAATTCTTATTTGAGAAAACCCAGAATCCCAAAAAATTTGCTCTTCATTGGGCTATTCTCACCTCTTCAGCAGAAATGCGATCTTCAGGATCAAAAGCAAGCAAACGTTCTAGCAGACGCAGAGCCAATGGATCTGAATCAGGAAATTTTTGTGAAAAGGGAACTGATGGCTTCTTCTTCAAACTAGTTAGATATCTTCTAGCTTTTTCATTCCGTATCTGCAGTTTGACACAGAGAGACATGACTATAACCAGGACTGCAGGAACCAGAAAACGCTCTCCTGATCTCCTCTGAAAGCTTAATAAAAAGAAAGAAAGAAAGAAAATGCAACAGGAGAAACAAACCCTAGCAATCGATTCATAAGAAGGAGTGCCAAGCAAATCAGTAATGAGATCCAATTGATGCACGACATTCTTCCCAGGAAACAAAGGTTTGCTTGTGAGCATTTCAGCAAATATACATCCTATGCTCCAGATGTCAACAGCAGGGGTATACTGCAACAAGTCATTATTTAAAAAGAAAAATGAATGTGGACCTCAAGTTCTCCCACAATGGAACTACAAGCTTAACATATTTCAGCAATCCCTCCAAGTTGAGGTTAAGCTCCATGTACCGTAATCAAACAAGTGAAGTGCCCTTGCCTCAACATTGACAAGAATTACACAAATCAGGATGGTTGATGTGAGAAAAATGCATGGCCAGTATGAGCTAGCCGTACCAACTTTATGGCAACGACAAGATTTGACATATCATGCTTCAAACAGTGGCAAACCTTGATAAAGTCCAATCAACTATACCATTTACATGCTAACAAGAAAAATAGTGTTTCTCTAAATCCTCCTGTAAGCCTGACGAGGAATACTAAAAGAAAAGCATTGTAATCAGGTAACAAACTTTTGAAATTATTGCTTATTACCCCCCCCCCCCAACAAAAGGAACTTTTGGACTATACAAATAAGCAGCTTCTTGCAACCAAATATGCATAGTTCAGCACAATTCAGTTCACTATGAGAAGAACAGTCAAACTTACTTCCAACAAAATCATATAAGTAACTTAAGTAACTGAAGAAATGCATTGCTAACAAAAGCATGCCTTCAGTATGAAGTTACAACTAATTACAGAGTCGTAATTAGCACTTAAAAGTTAGCTAGCGTGGTGCCTGTTATTTTGAAACCTCGTAACCAACCTTAGGATCAAACCCAGATTTTTCGAAAAGTGCAGTCTCAAAGAGATTTGCTAAATTTCTTCCAAAATTAGGCCAACCCTAGAGTCTCAATCTCTAAAGAAGGCCCCACTCCAGATTCTTAGCCTCTAGGTATAAGAAAAGCATCTTCGGACATGTTTGGTCCCAATTGAATGGCCAACACACCAAAAATTAAAAAGAGCTTCAAAAATCAACCTCTACGAGCAAGATTTGTAGATCTTCAGAACAGCAACAGGGTTTAGTTCCTTCTCGTGCAGTTGGTCTAATGAAAATATAGCACCTGCATATGCAATCTCTGATGCACAAAAGAGTACTGTGCAATACTCACAGCTGGTTGGGCAACGTCAAACCACGATATGTGGCTGTTTGTTAAAAGCAACTCTTCTTTAGGAAGTAAAATGATTTTGCAATATCAAATAGCTAAAACTCGTTGATAAGAGCATAATGCCATTATGTTGCTTGTTTGTCAACATACAAAAACACTCAATGTTGATGGATCATGAGAAGCACACACTGAAGAATTGAATTCTACACTCATTCCCCTTCGAGACCGGTTTATAATTGATTAGTCAAAGTTGCACTGATAAATGCAAAAATATATTGGTAACCGTCGAGTTTGACGCATGGTATAAGTGTTTTGCATCGAACAACTTCCCTCATTTTCAGACTGTGAAAGTGAAACCATCTAAGGAACTCAAATAGATGAAAACCAAGTGAATTCACAGCATAAGAAGACAAAAAATCATATGTGATAGCAAATAATAGTGACTAGATTCTATAGGACTGCGAATTACTTACCTTCGAGTAAAAACAGCCACACAGTTCAGGAGCACGGTACCATCGAGTTGCCACATAATCCTTTAAAAATAACTACTATTAGCAATCAACTATTTATGGAAAAACTGTGCCTCAATGAATTACTGAGTCTTAAACAATGTTGGATCAAAGGAAGCACTTTTATCAAAAAAGTTGCCCCCCATTTATAACAAATCTTTCTTGATATGTGCCAGCACGAACCGAAACCATATCAGAAGTGCACTTACACCCAAAAACCATATCCAATAGGCGGAAAAGATTGAATTTCAGTTTAGTTCAGCTTAAGCCATGTCCACACCTCAAGTCTACCAGGTAATTAGATAACCCCAAAAGCTGGCACAACACCATCCAACATGTCCTTCTAGAACTATATGAGTAAGTCGCAAGTAGTCTTAGACATGCAATAGAATTGATGTTTTAAATGCTTTTGGGGAATATATCAATGGTAATATTTCTCGATGGCTAAATTTCAACTTTCGAAAGATTACAGAAGATGCTCTTGATTTTCCATTAGTATGCCAATTTCCAATATAAACTTATGTAGATTCAACTTTACAATGTTCACAATAGATCCTTTCGGGTACATGAACTACTATGAAGTCATCAGATTAATTCCTACTAATGTCATGTTATCAGCAATTGAACCAAGATAATATTAATAAATTCCCAATTATGTTGATTCTGGTTCATAATCCATGTCAGTGCATTAAATCATTTCACTAGAAACCTGTATCATATCCCCGCATCACCGATTTTATGATTAAACAAAAAAACCACTTAGGCACATACAGTCCAAAAAATAGCAGTTGGTGTATCACTAAATGAAGCACGAGCAAGCCCAAAATCACAAATCTTCAGCTTGCAGTCTGCATTAGCCAGTATGTTTTTTGGCTTCAGATCACGATGGAAGACATTGGCTGCAAAGCAAACAAATACATCAGAGCAACTACATAAACAGAGAACAGTATAGGAAAAGAAGTCAAGAAAAAATTTGAAAAAAGTTGATGCAAAAAATAAGATAATTAATGGACTATCATTAAAAGGTGAGTTCCAACCTGTATGTATATACTTTAAAGCTCGAAGAAGCTGGTACAAGAAAAACTGATGGTGGCCAGGACTGAGATCATCATTGAACTTAATTACTTGGTGAAGATCCGATTCCATCAGTTCAAAGACAACATATATATCCTTAAATTCTCTTGGGCATGGAGGAAGCATTATATGCTTTATTTCTACTATATCAGGATGTTTGAGTAGCCTGAGCAGCTTAATTTCTCTAAGAATGCGTATAGCATCAGAAACATGCTCAAATACATTATTGATCTTCTTTATAGCTACCCTTTCTCCAGAATGAGTATCAATTGCTGATGCAACAATGCCATAGCTTCCCTTGCCAATTACTTCCTGAATTTCATACTGACTTGCCTCACCATATTCGGTGAAGAATTCCTTGTCCGGCATTATCTGAGTCAAATCAGATTATTAGGACCCCAGATGACAAAGGATTGAACCACAGGTGAGAGAAAAAAGAAAAAAATGACAGATAAACGATTATTTGACGGTAGAGATATAATAGCTCCCAATTGCCAAGACAATATACTGATCAACTTGGTGATAGATCTCATGATGGCAGTTTGTTCTTTCCAATGTGACTTGTGCGCTTTTTGCTTGGTCTTGTCGTGTGTATTGGACTTATGGATCTAAAGTTGATTGTAATTATGACTGCCATCCAATAAACATCGACAATACAAGAACTACACCATTATCCTCATTTTCTAAGGATATTTCACTTTTTTTTATTTCTGACTTAATTTTCTTAAACAAATAAAGCATGAGCCAGAAGTTCCCTTTCCCAAACCATTCGGTCATCCTTTCTAACTAACTGTGTAAACTAACTATCGAATCTAGTCAGCCACTGGAGGTCCCAACAAAAACTAAAGGGTAATTTGAAGCTCTAAGGTTAATTTGGTATGAAAAGGATCCTCAAAGTGAGTGCTACGCAGGACCATATGGAATTGGATATACATAGAATGAGTATTGCACCTCTTCTGATAGCTGTAAAAAGAAGGTACACAGCGTAGATATGAATTCAATCTTTCCATTCACATGTTCAAAAGGTAAGGAATGGACATCGCATGAAACTATGAACACGAACCTAGCATGAATCCTGGAAAAGTGAGGTCATGACAGGAAATCAACGTGGCATTACACAAGGCAGAAACAGCATAGGCACTAAAGCATTGTCTGGTAGAGTTTCGCTATGGAGATGGACATCTAACAAGTTTAAGTACCAATTCAGGACACTATAACTCAGTAATAAACCTTCTTTTTTTTTGGCCAAAAAACTCAGTAGCACACCTTGCAAGTAGGAATCAACTCCTCAATGATCCATATCTATCAAGTAGCAGCACCGGAAGAAAATTGTTTATTGGTCTATAACAAGAACTTTTCGTCTGAAACACCAAAGTCGTGATCAAATGAGTAAATGCCAAATAACGATGGCTCTAAACTCACACAATTGCCTCCTCATAGATCAACGAGTAGAACTTAATCACTTCCGTACCTACCATCAAATGCCACTAGACTTGGAGCAGTGTTCGGATGCTCAACATTGCCAATTTGGTCGAACTACTTTAAAGTTCAGATTTACAGAACAAATAGATAGCAGGGACAATGTAATTACATAACAACCACTCAACCTATGAAAACCCAGAAGCTAAAGTGTTGAAGAAAGGATTGAAGCCAAGTACCCAAAACAGAAGAAATGAACAAGAACAGAGAGAAGATACAAGCCCCCCCCCCCCCCAAATAAAAAAAGAACACCTTTTCTTTCTCTTCTGGGGTTAGCAATCCGACCCAGGCGGTGAACTACCTCGGTAGTCACAACCCTCTCAACAATCTCCGAATCCAACGCAAAGACGAAAGTTGCATTTAACGCCCGGGTATTTCGAAAGTGCTATGTTTGGTCGAGTAAAATAACAAGAAATGTATATAAACACGGGGAAATGACACTGGAGAGAGCCCAACGGGTCAGAAATATCCAGAATAGCTGGTGAACTGAACTGTCTTCGTCATCCATGAATCAACAACAACAACCAGCCATCTTATCTCCAATTCTCCGCACACATAAAACAAAAAATTAAAAAAAAAACCCAAAAAGACAAATAAACGAATAAACAAACGACACCCACCTAAGAAAGAAAGCTGTAGCTTCTGAGCAAATTGTACAATTTCTTTTTCCTTATAAAAAAAGGAGCCATACAAATTCAACACGAGGATATATAATAATGTCCCGGCAAAGAGAGATGAAGGGTTATAAGAATGGAAAATAATTTGTGCTCCAGATAAAAAGGGCTGGGGGGTGGGGAGGGAAGAAAAGGGTAAAAGGACAAGAGATCGAATGCGCATAGAAAAGCGGACCTTATCTTATCAAAACAGAACCCAAGAAAATGGCGAAGCGGATACCGTGGGGTGGGGGAGGTGGCCTCTGGTCCTGACCTTATCCTCTCGCTGCAGGTGCAGGAACCACAGACACCCTCTTTCTTCCTCTTCCTCTGCCTCTTCTTCCTCTTCCTCCTCCTTCTTGGCGACCCAGTTTCCCTTTTGAGCTGAATCTGAACAGGCGAAACGATCCTGCTGTAGCTGGAAACCCTAAGCTCTCTTTCCCCCCTTCCTTCCTCCCCCCGAAGCAGCGGCGGCCCGTCGACCAAGAACAACGGTCAACAAACGGCGTCGTGGGGGGGGCGACTCGTGGGAGCCGAGATGCGGACCGCGAGGCCTTAAAGGAAGGAACTTTTCCCCGTATACCTTGGACGACATTGGGAGAGAGAAAGAGAAGTCATCGCTGGCGGGTGGGGAGGGAGTTGATGTCTCCGAGGCGAGAATCTCACCTTCCCCAGCAGAATAAAAAGCGCGGGGTGGGGGGTGGGGGGGGGGGGGGGGGGGGGCGTGCGTAGGGACCGCGCGATTTTTACGCGGCGAACAGAAACAGTGATCTTTCTAATTTGTTAATTAATTAGACGAAAGGAGGAGTTTTACCAAGTTTTAATGCTGTTACCTTTTTTGGTAATCTTATGGTAATTAGAACTTCTGGGAAGCAATTAGACATGCTTGACTGTTGGATCCTCGGTGTTTGGCCGGTTTTACCTCACCAAAGGATTGGTTGTTTCCACCTCCTTGGACTACGATGACTTGTTTTAATAATCCGGTGACTGATCTGATCAGAGACTCCTGGGTTACCAAGAATATGTTTTTCCTCGCCTCCTTAGTAGGCTGTATCCCCTTATGGCAGTTTTACAACCTTGAAAAATCGAAGGGTGAAATTTTAAGGTTGGAGACTTTTAAAGACCTGCTCGAGCATTATGAAACATGTACCTTTAATTCGGATGTAGTCGTCAAGTTTAATGTTTGGAATAAGTAACAAAAAAAAAACTTTCTGTTGATTTTACCCACAACCTTTTATCTAGAATTCAAATATTAAGATGAGTACTTTAAATTCGAGAAAAACTATGAGAAGAGCACACGTGATACCACGTGTTAAAAATTAGGCGTTTTGAAAAATTTTGAGATAGCATTATGTTCACGAGAGTTACCAAACTAAATTAAAGTGTCTAAAAGGGGCATAGAATTTGTATAGAGAAAAATTTGCCCATTAAAGATACTTTGTTTGGTAATCTCATTATGGGAAGGGAGCTAAAACTCCAACATGAGCCTCTGCACTTTGTCCGTTTTCATTACAATAGGCTTCACAGATACATTCGTTATTTTATCATGCAAGTGCCAGTACTCCTGCCCCCAATTCCCCATGTTCTTTTTCTTCCTAAAGAAGAAGGGAATACTCCCTTTTTAATTTACATCTTGAGGATCTCGAGATCCAGACAAGATTTAGGATGAAGCAATTTAAGAACTTGCTTAAATCCGATAAAATTTGTATAAAGAAAAAATTCAAAAAAAAATCCACCCATCAAAGATACTTTGTTTGGTAAGACAATTTTCTTTTTCTTTTTTTTATTTTCAATTTCACTTCTTATGCAATTATATATTTCTACAGTTTCGAGATTTTTTAAAACTTTCAAAACTTTTTTCAAATTCAAAATTTAGATAAAGCCCACCTTTTCTAGCAAATCCAGACAAGCTAGCGTCGAAAATGGAGAACACGACGTGAGAGTTGGCCACACGTTCCTTTGTGTTTTATTTTTCCCGTGCTTACGAAACTCCTACAAACGTTCGTTGACATTATTGGTCCAAACTTAATTGTAAATGTACGGAACCGTGTTAAGCATATGAGAACATAATCTAATGTAAAATCAAAATAAAACCTTCACAAAAGAATCCCGATTACGTAGGCGAATAGTATTTATCCCTCTTACTTTCGCCTGCAAAATGTGCTGGTATGGAGAAGTTATGATATAGACCGAGTTAATGTAGACCAATATAATTATAGCCGTTGATCGTGCGAGTCCCGCAGTGGGACCCACGCATTATTAGCTATAATCGTGTTGATATGTGTAGACCGGGTTCATTTAATTATTTTTCTGCTAGTACTAAGTATTGCTTTGGACGTATCACCGTGAGCGAAGAACGTAACCGACGGCTGATCAACATTGAAATGATCATTTTCTTGACCATTCAAATGTTCAATTTTTTAAACTTATCTTGGTATGAATTGTTCATCTCTCAAATGTTCGGACTAGCTGACTAAGTCAATGTGACGGCTACCATCCAATGAACCACGTGATAACGAGAGTTTAATCTACTCTCCTATTTTTTTATTTCGTAACTAATCGAGTTGACTTTTGAGAATGATCTCATCAAGATCCCATCCGCTAAAATTAATCGAAAATAGAATGGAAGTTTACTTCTTTGCAAGCAATGCTGAAGTGCTCCAATTGACAAATTCAAACCAAGCAGTGAATGGGGCCTAGGCTCAAAAATGATGTTTGCTTAATTGCATGTCGGAGCCACCGCGCAAAGGGTTTAATAACAATATACCCATCAATACCGTTACATACGACTATTTCCAAACTATTCAGAGGATATTGATCATCGATGATGTTGATTTCAATTACCGTACTCAAGATTAAGGTCGCTGGGGCGCCGCAAATTTAAAAAGAAACCAATTTAAAGTGCATGAATTGTCAAGTCTTTCCACAGTAGGAATTGCATCATTAATCTTCGCCCATACTCGAGTCTATGGTAAAAGCTTTTCTGACATTTTGAAATCGCATTTTCTTCGTATTTCCATCTCAAGAAAAAACGTAGCAAAATTTTGCTAACTCAAATTTAACGAGCCACGTGACCAAAAAAATAAAAATTAAAATTAACGAGCCCAATTCGATATTGGTAATATTTTAACCCATTTTTCCAAAGCCCAAAAAACAAGTCTTAAATGGGTCAAAGCCCAGCCCACAAACGACGAAGTTGTCGTTTCCCTCTTCTTCTTCTTCGCCGGGGAAGCTGCTGCGTCCATGGCCGACGCACCTCCGCCGACGGCTTGGTGAGCGAAGACCTCAGGCTGCTGCTGCATTCACGGTAAGGTACGACTCCATGGGAAGCTCGGAGTCGAATCTAGCCATTTGCGGCGACAGTTTCTCGTCCCGCGTTAACCATTCGAATGCCTTGTCGTCGCAGCTTCCGCCTCGCTCTTGTGTCGATCAGTCCCTTCGCGCGACGCGTGACTGTATCAGGGACGACGCGCTCAAGAATCGGCCGACCCCGACCAGACAAATCTACCCAGAAGCTGCTATTTCTGTCTCTCGCTATCTCATCAGGTACCTCTCGCTCTTCTGGCTCCGGCAGAACCTTGGGAAATTTCCCGCGGTCCCTGTTGTTCATCGCCCTTATTCGGCAAGTTTCCGATTCTATTGTTTCTTGTGTTGGGTTTTGAATCGCGGGTTGCGTGTTGAAAAATTTTGGGTGTTGCAAAATTGTAGCTTCAGCTTTTCTGTTTAGTTGATTTTTTTTTTTTTGGGGGGGGGGGGGGGAGGCATATAGCTTTGCCAGAAACCTGTAAATTCCGCGGGGTTTTCAATGGAATTTGCGCCACGGTCTTATTATTCCTGTTTTATGCGCGTGGTAAATTCTTTAGAGGTCCCTATATGGGGAATTTAGTACGTTGGTAATAATTTGACCGTGAAGGATCCTAATCTGTGTGCTGGTTTATATGAGCATAAAGGTTATAAGAGCAAGTGTGAGTATCTGATCGCCAATCCTGAGGGTAACTCCGGCGGGTTCTTTCACTACATTTCATTATTCTTCTGTGATTGCAAGAAATTCACGAGTGTGGGGTATGCCGTGCTGGCATTGTGGCTGGCTGCTCTGTTTTACTTGTTGGGCAACACTGCAGCAGATTACTACTGTTGTAGTTTGGAGAAGCTTTCTAGTCTTCTGAAGTTGCCTTTCTCTGCTTCCGCTTGGTTATGGAGCTCCTGATGTGTTAGCTCCTGATGTGTTTGCTAGCATTGCTGCATTCGTGGGGAAAGATGCAGGGGAGGTGGGTCTTAATAGCCCGTTGGGTGGTGCTGTTTTTGTTACTTGTGTTGTTGTGGGGGCTGTTTCTTTCTGTGTAGCAGAAAAGAGGGTTCAGATTGATAGGAGGTGTTTCATCAGAGATATATCCTTCTTCCTCTTCACTTTGATGTGCCTTGGTATGATTTTGATTGTTGAGGACGTCAGTGTTGGCAGTGCTATTGCATTTGTTTACGTGTATGGGCTTTGTCCGTTCACAGTTGCTGCCAATGAGATGCTGAGGAAACAAGTCAGGAATTAACACTCTTCCTGGTCTGGGAGTTTCAATGTTTTTGCTTATTCCCTTCATTTTTGTCTATTGTTTTTGCTTAATTTCGTTCCATGGACAACGAAGTTGGCGCATGTTAGAAGAGTTCTTGTAAGCAAATTTTTAAGCAAATGTCATTTTCATGTCAATGGTTAGCTGATTGGACTTTCTCTTACCAATAGTTCTTTATAAATATTTCAATTTTAGGTTTTTACGTTCTTTATTTGATTTACTAAATTTTTTTATACTTTTTTAATTTGATGTGAAGTTTTTATCAAATAACATATACACATGAAGAGCTTAAAGTGGTTTAAATGGGTGTGTATGGATTTTCCTATATTGGGTTGAATATTAGTGTGTTTTATTGATATGGGTTGGGTTGGGTAGGGTGTGGGTCATTAAATTTACAATATTCTAAGCTTTAATCATGATCTCACCAAGAAATCAAGAACCCTAGATTGGGAGGATCGGTAGAGAGAGACCCAAGTGCTTCTTTTTTTGATAAAAATGAGAAACCCAATTTCAAACCCACAAAAATAGGGAAATTCCACACTTGCCTTAATAATCGATGAAATCGCCATCTGAGGATGTTGCTGGGAGTTTTATAGAGGTCGCCAGAGTCTAGTCTGGTCGGGCTATCTCACTGTCAGTTGTCATTGGGGTTTAGAGGTCGCGAGGTCGGTGAGAAAAAGCGAACTTGGCAAAGAAGAAATAAGGTGAGAGAGAATTGGTGGGTGGTCTAGGTTACGAGTGAGGAGTGACAAATCAGTGGAGAAAGTGAATTTACATTGGGACGAGGCCTTAGTTAATTAAGTTCTTTGTTTGGTTGGAGAGAGAGAAACAAAGGAAGAACCAAAGAAAGGATTTGGAGATTCAGATGAAATTAAGAATCCGAAAACTAGGCTCAGCCCAAAATTGTTTAGCTCAAATTGCTTGGATGTCATTTTAGGGCCAGATTCTAATTTAGTTTCAGGACAGGCACCGACCTAGCCTCGATGGACCTGAGCCCAAGCGTTGGTGACTTGGGTGTGCTAGCCAGGTAACCGAGTGGTGTTGTTGAGGACCCAAGCATGGCCTAAAGAGACTTGGGCCCGGCCTTTGACACTCGGGCCCAACTACAGAGGATCCGGGGATGGGCGTCGAGATTCCCCTGCCCAAGCGTCGAGATCTCCGGTTGAGATCTCCCAAGTTCACTTTTTTTCACCAACCTTGCGGTCTCTAAACCCCAACGACAAAAGACAGTTCGACAACCTCTATATAACTCCTAACAACATCCCTAGATGGCGATTTCATCTATTATTTAAGTCAAGTGTGGAATTTCCCTATTTCTGTGTGTTTGAAATTGGGCTTCTTGTTTTTAATGAAAAGTGAAGCAATTGGGTCTCTCTCTCTGTTGATCATCCCAATCTAGGGTTCCTGATTTGTTGGTGAGGTCATGATTAAAGCTCAGAGTAATGTAAATTTAATGAAACATACCCAACCTGACCCATCCATTTGACGGCCCTACACGTGGGTAGCCTTCCTCTTCCCTAAGCTAGGGTTTCCTTCAATTTATTATTTTGTTGAAAATTAGGTTCATTTGCCGTATTATCCCCTGTTTATTTACAGAGTTTTTCTTTCATTGCGCACAGAGCAGCTGTGATTGAGGCATAACTTGGTCCTGGAGGAGTAATAGCACAAACTGGTCTGCTGGTCATACAATATACACAACAATGTCGGTGACAGCAGGAGTGAGTGACACTGTAATTGCTGTTAGGGATAAACTTAGGGGTAAAATTGGACAGACTAAGGTCAAAAGGTATTGGCCTGGTAAAGTTCCTGAGTGGGCAGATGAAGCTGATGAAGAAGGGGATATCAGGATGGCCAGGGCAGTTGCCCTGGAGAAAGCTTTCCCTACTCATGAACATTCAGATATTAGCAAGAAAGATGATCCCAGGCTGCGGCGTTTGGCTGAGAGCAGGATAGATAACCGTGACGAAATCAGAGCTGATCACCGTCGCATTCGGCAAGCTGAGATCGTTTCTACCATCGAAGAGGAAAACAGAAGACAGGAGGGTCTGGAAGCAGAAGAAGAGGATGCAGAGGCTTTAGAAGAAAGGAGAAAAAAGATAAGGGAGAAGTTGCTTCTGAGGGAACAGGAAGAGGAGGCGGCGCTCCTTCCTGAAGAGGAGGAGGAGGAGGAAGAGGACGAGGAAGAAGAGGAATCCGAGTATGAGACGGACTCAGAAGAAGAGACGAAAGGTATTGCCATGGTAAAACCGGTTTTTGTCGTCAAGTCAGAGAGGGATACTATAGCTGAAAGACAGCGGCTTGAGGCAGAAGAAAGAGCCCTTGAGGAGCTAGTGAAGAGGAGACAAGAGGAGAGAAAGGTGGAGACGAAGCAGATTGTGGTTGAGGAGATCAGGAAAGATGAAGAAATTCAAAAACATCTGGAAATGGAGGCGAACATTGCCGACGTGGAAACTGATGATGAGCTTAACGAGGCTGAGGAGTATGAAGCTTGGAAAGCAAGAGAGATCGCAAGGATCAAGAGGGATAGAGAGGACCGTGAAGCAATGTTGAAGGCGAAGGAAGAGATTGAGAAGGTGAGAAACATGACAGAGGAGGAAAGGAGGGAGTGGGAAAGAAAGAATCCCAAACCTACTTCGGCATCAAAGCAGAAGTGGAGGTTCATGCAGAAGTATTACCACAAGGGTGCCTTCTTCCAGTCAGAAGCCGATGACCGTGCTGGAACGGCTGGATCGGATTACATTTACAGCCGCGACTTCTCTGCTCCAACTGGAGATGATAAGATGGACAAAACTATTTTGCCCAAAGTCATGCAAGTCAAGCACTTTGGTCGGAGTGGAAGGACGAAGTGGACTCATCTTGTTAATGAAGATACAACTGATTGGAACAATCCGTAAGTTTTGACTTATCTATTGATTATTTCACTCTGATGTAGTTCTCCTAATTCTCTTCCTTACATCTCCGCACCCCGTGGACACCTCTCTTATTTGTGTAATTGAGATTGACGTGCATTCTTAATAGTAATTTGATGACTATGGAGGGTGTCTACAGCAAAGTTAACTGGATATTATGCTTGTCAAAATTATTAACTTTTATTGTGATCTTTTTATGATAAAACTAGCAGCTGTTGACATGACACGTGGTGAAATGTACGGGTCTGCTTATTCTCGTGTTAAGAGTTATGTTAAATGCTACGGTCTAATGTTGTTCAAGGGGGATTGTACATGAGAACTCATTTGTCATTCCTGAGTTCTTCATGGAAAAACAAAGTTCCTTTATTTGGTCTGGACATTTAAAAAATCAGTACCTGCAAAGGGAAGTTTGTTTTGGTACTATTGATGCCATCTTTCTATGGATATGGCAGTCCGTCTTGTTTCCAGTGCACTTACCTGAGACTGGACATAATTCGATGTTTGCTTGTGATGCAGTTGGACCTACAATGACCCTCTCAGGGCAAAGTACAATGCGAAGATGGCTGGAATGGATGCTCCCATATCGAAACCCAGAGGAAGCAAGAAATTGAAGGACTGGGAGCCTCGGTGAGTTGTTGCAGTGCCGAGGAGTACCCATAGGCCAGATTTTTATCGTTAGGTGTTTTGTAGCAGAGACCATTTGTTTCTAGGCTGAGGCAGCACTGGATAATGTAAGAGGGGTTGACGTGCGAAAGATGCAAATATTGATGTAATCTTGATGGTTGTTGGAATAAGTCCAGCATATCAAATTATAATCAGTTAATGATTATTCATGACATATCTATTTTTCTGGTGTTATATTTGTATGCCCTCCATCTTTCCGTCTTCGTGCTTGGGCATGGCGTTGCTTGATCGATCTAGATTTGGCCTTGTGGAACTCGCCACCAAGCTTGGTCTTCCCAACGAAGAGCTGCTCCATCTCCAAATCTAGAGGAACTTGCTGATGGTCCATCTCCAGGACGAACTCCAGGTCTAAGGCCATGACTCGTCGGGTGGAGGAACTCACAGCAGATAGTGGGCGAACTCCAAATCAGGGACAGGAGTATATGAATAAGCCGAGAGGAAAGCCAATAGTTTCGTACCCACGGATTAGGTTTCACACTTGAGTATTCATTCCAGCCTTGGGGAAACCCACGTTGGACGACATCGAGACGTTTGCGAGTGTTGAATATCTTTCTTTTTTTGTCAGAAAGTGTTGGATATACACTTGCCATGGATGGACAGAGTAAGATCTATGGATGCAATTGTCGGCTTTGACGCAGCGCCAGCAACTGCGCTGGTGACTGGAGGGAGGAGTTGGCCGTCAACGGAAAAGGAAAACGAGCGAGGAAAAAAGAGCTGATCTTCTAATTGTTTTTTTTGTTGTTTACATGTCATGGACACGTCGATTTTTGTTGATTTTTAGTTCAAAAGTATATGCCACGTCAGCCTATGACGTAGTGGTACTTAACCACTTAACACTTTCTCAAATAGAAGAGCCACTAATTTGCAATGTGCGAGGGTTACCTTTTCACATCATAACACATATTAAAAGAAAGCGTGGAAAGCTGAATGTACATTATCAGTGTAGAAATAAGTTAGATAACAGAGTCATGTTAATAATTTTTGGGGACTGACTTATTATTGTCAAAGCCCCTGGTTGGGTATATATTACCAGGGGTCATCCGATGGTCCCAAACCACAACTATGCATGGGGAAAGATTGTAGTACTGACTCTATGAGGTGACTCACCTGCTATTTAATGTTCAAAATCGGGTGCTAAGAAGTTTCGATGCCTTGAATTAAATTATATGGCCTGGAGCATAAAGGTTGAAGACCGTTTGGTACGCGGCTATTTAGACTTGATCGTACCCCTGGTTAAAGGGAATACATGGCTGAAAAAAGGTTGGAAGACCCAATACGAAAAACATTCCTCCTAATGAATATATGGCTGTCTAGCCAAAAACAACCATAAGCAAAAAGACAACAGAACTTCAAACTCCACCAGATTTCGAGGCCAGAGTCTACTACGGTTTTTCTTTTTTTACCGGACGAAAGCGGACTGCAGAGGCAAGATGAATAGGAGCAGCAGATTGAAGCAAATGAAAGCGGGTGTTTCGCCGATAGCAATCTAGGTAATATAAACTTCAGCGCTTCCTTTCCCCGTCAGAATCCATGATCCTATTTCACTCTGTGAAAGGTTATAGCTTGAATTTAACCAAATGGGCGTGAGTGAACAATGAATTTAGACTTTAATTCGTTTCTGGGGAGTCTCCAAGCAAGCTAGGACACGAATAAGTTCAAGACTACATGCCAGAGGCACCGGTGACAAAAAAGACAGATCGATTAGCAAAACTTAAGGACAGGATTATGTTAAAGTTGACCTCCAAAGCTTACAAATTAAACTGGCTGGTTCATTTACAAAGTGCAGAGCGCACCACTACGTTCAAACCTTTTACCTATGAACAAAAGAGAGATCTACCCATGAAGCCAAAAATTTCACCATTTTGTTGATTTACATTTAGCTGATATGTCGCTTCCATTGAGATAGGGCTCAAAGGTTTTCATGACTTCCTCATATTGTGGCCTCTTGTAGTCCACAGCCTGTCAATGATTTTTTTCGAAATAAGCTTCTGAAACAAAGGCATTCCTGGAAATAAACAACAAATTAAACATGACAGTCGTTCAAGCACACCTGCTCTATGACTTCTTCTGGGCTTGCCCATTTCCACTCTGCAAACTCTGTGTCAGCTTCACCATTTGCTAAGTTGATCTCGCTGTCATTGTCTTTTGTCAGTCTCATGAGAAACCTGCCAATTAACCAAGTACATTCAAAAGCTCAGAGTGAAATTCAATCAACAGCAAACTCTGAAGTCATTCATTCTCCTTTCACTTCAGAGCATCAAATAGATCTATGATGAGTGACCGTGGTGATCTGAAGATGGATAAAAATCATGATTGCCTCATTAAAAGAAAACAAAATCTGTTAAATATGTCTTGAATTTATGTACTCGGTCCGGTTTATGACCCGACTCGACATATTTTTGTGCGACCCGAAAAGTGGAAAGGAAATTGAGATTTGGTTCGCGACGCGAAGGGTTGGGCCGATAGGCCCAACCCGCAGCAAGCGAACAAATCTCCATAGCGGACCGCCCAAGCCGGAGGAAGTGAACCAACGCGCGGGGGGTTCGGGGGCGTAGCCCCCGAGAAAATTTTCGGAAGCCCTATTTTACACCGTGGCTAGGTTTTCTCATTGTAGAATAGAGAGAATTTGTTTCAAAGAGTTTTCGTGAGCCGTGAGGGTTTTGTCTTTGTTTTCGACTTCTGAAATTTTGTACTCTCTCTTTGATTATAGTGGAATTTTGTCGTGCCTCGCCCGTGGACGTAGATCACTTCGTGATCGAACCACGTAAATTTCCGGTGTTCTGTTTTACGTTTTCCGCATACGTTTACAACAAAATCACATCAGCACGTTCCTTTATAGCGGATGTAGTCTCCAACATACAACAAGTTCAAACAAATCATAGTCAAGGACTCCATAGAGCAGCTTGTTTGGGTTGGAGATGCATGTATCATGCAAAACAAAAAACAAGGAAGGACAACAAGATGCTACCACACCTGAAAGAGAATCAGAGACACCATTGTTGCTTGCAGTTTTTCATCCAAAAGAAAGAGGAAACAATGATCTGCTAAGTGCAGTTCTAGTGTTCAAACGTCAAATGTAGGTTATGTTTAAGAGTTCTCGTCTTGCTTAAAATTTGCAGTTCATGAGGACACAAGAAACTCCAGCTGAACGTACCACATCAAAGTAAGGTCCTAGTCTAAACAGGCAAAGCAACTAAGGCAGTGTAGATAAACAGCTCGCCAATCACAAATAGCAAATAAATATGACAACCCCTCATGTGACTTACATGGTGTGGCCATACCATGTGAAAATAGATGGTCAAGAAAAGAAAGACATTGAGGTCATACATGTGAGAGAGAGGTTAAGTAACATTGTGTTACTATGAATTTCGTGAACATTTACACAGAGCTATAAGAGAGTCAAGACATGAATGAAGTATGCTTAGCAGGGGGGAAGGGAGAGCATACCACTTTTGTGCCTGCCCATGCCACTCACCACCCCAGAGACGATTCACTTTGGCCTTCACAGCGGGAGGGAAGTCATAGGTCAACCAATTTGGAACCTGTCAAAAATGCATCGTCAAAAGGAAAAAAATCAACCGCTCATTCAATTAATTATTATCTGATAACTAATGAGAAGATACCCCCAAGACTTCTGCTGAAACACTTCAAACAAGATTGGAAGAGTCAAAATATGGTGTGAAAAGGTTAAAATAACTGTGATAACTTCAGCATGGGAATTATGGTAGCTGGAATTTGTAGCAAAGAAGGTGCACAAATAGTTTCTAGGTGAGGTGTGACAGAGGCAAATTAGAACAATAAAAAAAAAAGAAAAAGAAACACGCATTGCTGACTTCAGCTCTCTTGATCTTCTTCTCATTTCCAGCCTTGTTACATAAAATGAGCAATTTTACTTTCTACGTCATATAAATTCACCTTTGTCCTCATTGAAACATATGCTGTATGCATTCAACAACAGACCCAGAACTTTATCAATATGTAACTCCATGATAACTTTTCATTCTTAATTTCTTAGCAAAGTACTTTTTCTTACCCATGTTCCAACACCTCTGAGTACTAGCAAGTGTCGTGTATTACATATAAATCACAAAACAAGAGAAGACAAGCAGAATAATAGATTAATGCCTCGGCAATAATCTCAGCAGACGCTACACCAGTTTCTTCACGTAATTTCTTGATAGCAGCAAGTTTAGGCTCCTCGTCATCTTCAATAGCCCCCTGACACCAGTAATCTCGTCAAAGGCATTTTAAGAAGCTTATTTTCATACATGCTTCTAGGAGCTCGGAAAAAAAATATAATCACTACTCTAGTTATCAAGAAAATCGGGCAAAGATTAAAAATTAAGCGAATATGCATTCCCTCGTATTGTAAGTTCCATGTGTGATGTACCTGTCCCAAAAAGACTCATCAACATGAAGAATTCTGATTTAATGAAAACATGTATTAAGAAGTCAAGAAGGTATTAGATTGACTTAGGATCAGCTTTTGGAAGGACTAGGTTAATATGAACCCAGATATTGGAATAACTAGGATCAGAAAATTATCTTGTTTATGAAGGGTACGAAAGTATGGAGAAAATAATGAACAAACACTCTTTTTCTTTGTGAAAAAGTGATGAGAACTGAAAGCTACTAGGAAAACGTTGACTAGTCGAACCACCAAGTGAATCCATTATGGATGCAAATGAAGCAATTTGAATTTCATCGACATACGTATGAAAAAGATCTGTTAGGATCCTTTTTTTACCTCAATCAGGAAATGCCTTAAATAGCAGCAAAACACACAAAATGCTTTTAAAAGAGGACACTAACTCAATAACATAGCAGCTGAAACTAATCTCTAACCCGTAAAAAATAAAAATAAAAAACTCAAAAAGGGGAATGGTGAGTGCTTCTGAGAAAATCTTGTACGCTGTACTATCCCTAGAGATGCCTGTTCATTCAATATGCTGATGTATGTAGACATTGCAATATCACCATCTTGGTGGAAATGCCAGTAAAATATAAGCAGAGGAGATATAAAAAGCTAGTGCACTTCACCTGAGGCATCTGCCAGGCTCCTGGAACATTTAACCTGGAAGCAACAAAAACCTGCCACAACATTCCAATGTCATTTGTTTTCCCATAATTTACCTCCCGCAATATCTTATAAGTGGAAAAATCACATCACATGGGTAGTAGCTTCAGCTCTTTACCATATCTAATATGCAAAAAAGTTCACACAAGGAAACAATTTATATGATATAAGTAGAGCACCGGAGTTCATTTGATTTGGATATGAACCTAGGAGAATGTGCTTTTTAATTCCAGTTGCTCGTTTTGATCAATGATCAAATATTCAGAGCCATGCGCATTCTGATCTTTCATGCCATTATCATCGGCAAAATTTATGAAATTTCACCGCACCACTGAATCAGCAATTGGCAGCTATTAAACCACACAAAACCACAAACTAAAGAAAAGGAAAAAAGAAAAAGAAAGGAAACATAACAAGAATGTGTTGGCTTTTCCTAGTCTTTTCGCAAAAAGCGTGCGAAGCGGATTTTAAACCCCATAGAGCGGTCCAAATTATAGCGCAAGTGCATTTTTTCCCAGAAGCCAGCTTTTCAGGTAACTTTTTTCCAAAATTAGCAAGGTACTCCTAAAAAAATTTTCTTATGGTCTTGTGCCCTGTACTTACTCTGTTCGCCTGGGATTGACTCCAAAATGAAAAGTTACTGAGATAAATCACTCAAACAAGATGAAAATCAATGGTACCGAGATACTCAAGACACGGTGAAAATACAGAGTTACTGTTGTTACAGACCCACAACGAAAGCCTCTGTTGTCTCTGTACTTTTTCACGATTTACCACTGAAACAGCAGCAGAGCAAAATTCAGTACACGCCCAAGAAAAGCCCGACCATCTTCCATTCAAAGAACGAGCAATCGCATACCACTCCCAGATACCCAAAGAAGAAACAGGTCGAACAACTACACGAATCCTCAAAATCTTACTCCGAAAAATCTTATCTTCCACCCAAAAGTCGAATCTCCTCCAAGACATCAGAACAAGCACACCCATAAACAGCGAGTACAAACCTCAAACAACCCTCCAAAAATCTCCACAGGAGCACAAGAATCCGCATAGCTAGATGCAAAATCGAGCCGCGGAAGAACGATCATCAGACTAACAAGAAACGGTCACTCTACTCCAAGCGGAAACATGAAAGAAGAAAACAGAGATCACGTCACGGGAGGGAGGACCTGATTGTCGGAATTGATGAGGCAGACGCCGAAGTTGGGGCGGTAACCGGGAGGCAGCCCGTCCATCTTTCTCCACCTCCTCTGAACGAAAACCAGAGAGATTTTAACAGAGAGAGAGAGTGTGTTCTACAGGGAGTTTTAGAGAGAGAGAGAGAGAGACAGCGGGACTAAGGAGGAGGTTTATAGGAGGAGGAGGCGGTGGTGGTGGAGGTGACGTTGACCTTTTAACATTCCAAAGCTGCGCGCGTGACTCTGCGTCACCGTGAAGGAAGGAAGGAAGGAAGGAAGGAATACAAAAGGACGAATTGGTCGCTTTTGCCAAAGTGAAGCCGCAGCAGCAGCAGAAAGATAGAGAGAGAAAGGACAGCTCGTTCCCCTTCCTTCCTCTCTCCTCTCTCCTCTTATCCTGCGCACGGCTTCGCACGCACCCCCCTCCCCCCTGGCAACAGGGTTGACTTCCTGCGATTTTTAATCAAATCCAAAGTGCACCCACCACGGTCGTTTCTATCGAGTCGCGGGGCCGGTTGGGTGCGGTCGTGTGCAGGGTAGTTCCCGTCCTCCCGAGCTCTCTCCTCCGTCCGTTCATCCCCACCGAGGACCCCATCACGGAAATGATCGGAAAAACTAAATGAATCGGTCATTGATGTGGTGACATGTCCTTGCTATGTTAATTTGTGTACCTTGGGAGATACAGAATTTGGCGAAATTGAATTCTATCGAGTTACGTTCCCCGACTCTCGATCAGAATTACCCATGGCTTGTAACGATCATAATAGCTAGGTATGTGAACAGTAATATGCAGTCGGTCATCGTAATTGAAGTTTGAGTGTATGCTCGGATAGCCGTGTGCTCGGATGCAGAGGAGCAATTGCCGGATACCAATGGAGCATTCATTTCAATATTTTTCAAGGCAAATAATATTTGTTACCGCGACTTCTTTCCGAACGGAAATTTCATCAATTGAAACTTCTTTTTCCCGCGATTCCCTGTGCTCAAATGCAGAGGAGCAATTGCCGGATACCAGCGGAGCATTCATTTCAATATTTTTCAAGGCAAATAACATTTATTACCGCGACTTCTTTCCGAACGGAAATTTCATCAATTGAAACTTCTTTTCCCGCGATTCTCTGTGCTCAGATGCAGGGGAGAAATTGCCAGATACCAGGGGAGCATTCATTTCAATGTTTTTCAAGGCAAATAACATTTATTACCGCGATTTCTTTCTGAACGGAAATTTCTTCAATTGAAACTTCTTTTCCCACGATTCTCGAGGTGACTGGCCCTTTTTCTGGCGGTATATATTTATCGCCAAACTTCAAATTCTAGCTTAATCCCATCGATAGCGCCCATACATTTCGAACGACCTGTCGGTTATCTTTTCCGAAATTAGCCGCTACTTAATACGGGCATTCTATCTTATCTTTTTCACTCTAAAAGATGAGACGGGTACCCTTATTAATCTTTCAAGTTCAATGCTCTACCTATTAATCGTTCAAATTTAATGCTCTACCCATGAAGCTTGTCCATCCATCCCCATCAATAGTGATGGTCAAACCTCCCTCCCACCAAACCAAAACAGGACCATTCGGGTGTTTTTTTCAAACCCAACCAGGTGATTCCCATTGACTATGTGCGAATTTGAAAAAGTATATAGTCTATAGTTGCGGGGATCTGAGCTTACATAGATTTTGGGAGTCAAACCGGCAGCTCGTGAAAATGACCCCGCGAGCTTCGAAGGCAATCACTTGTTTTCAACTCCAATTTTTTTTTTTTAAGGATTAGCGATTGGAAATCCCGAAACTCATTATAAAAGCGCAATTTAGTTCTAAAACTCTAAAAAGAGTATAATACAGTTCTAAAACTTGTCAATAAAGACCAATTTCGTCCCAAAACTCTCAGAAAGTGCAATAAAGTCTTCAAACTTGTCACGAAAATGGAAGCAAATCCTAAAATTGAAAATGCAATCGACGGAAGGAATTGATTGTACCAATTTGACAAATTTTAAGACTCGATTGCACTTTTTCGAAAATTCCAAGACTAGACTGTACATTCGCGGTAAGTTTTAGGATGTTCGACGTGCTCATCTTCAGTGTGTGTTTTGTTTTTTTTTTAATGAGTCGTCTCGCGGTGCCACGAGCGTCCTGGAAAGTCATGGCAACCAACAGAGGGAGACGCCGAGGGCGCACGGGAGGCCGGTGGGGGCGCCCGCGGCGGAGAGCGGCCGGCGGTAGTAATACATTTGGGCGCGGGGGGCGGGGGTGGGGGGGAAGGCGCAGGTTAGCGCAGCTCCCCCCGACCCGGCCCTGGGGATCGGCGAAGCGCACGCGCGGGGGGGGGGGGGGGGGGGCGTGCGCACTCCGCTCCCAAACCCCGAAAAACAAAGAGGGTTAGTGCGCTGTGGGGGAGGAGAGAGAGAGAGAGAGAATATATATAAGTAAAAGAGAGTGAGAGAAGGGCGTTGACTTTTTTGGGAGTGCGGGCGGGGGGAGCCCCATTACGATGGTGGGGGAGGGGGAATCCACCGCACCGCCACCCTTTTGTTATGATGCCTACTGATCAATGTAATCATCACCCTTCCTCATCATCCCCCTTCCCCCAGCATAACGAAAAATATATATATATATTATCAAATCACAATGCACTTTCGTACCACGAAAAAAACCTTAGATTAGCATATTCATAATAAATTTACCTAAAAAAATTCCAAATTAGTATACTCATGATAAATTTATTCTTTATTGCCGAGTTAGATGATACGTAGTAATTGACGGGTATACTGACTGTATACTACATATGTACAAATTTGTGCTTTTTTGTGGTATTAATCAAATTTAACGGAAATAAGCGGAAGGTAAATTTTTCATGAGTATAATAGTTTGGGGCTTTTGGTGGAGATGCTTGGCGATAAAAAAAATTAGTTTTGGGTAATTTTCTCACAAGTATACTAGTTTCGAATTTTTCGTGGTATTAACCCATTTTTTAAATTTAAAATAGGTAAATTCCGCATCCCCATGCACTTTATATGTAGAGTAAGATGCGAGATACATGTATATGTTTAATCTGTACGGTGCGTTTAATTCACACACGACGATCTATTTTCTTGATAACTGATCCGCAGGGTCGAATAAATCTTAGATGGTTAGTGAAAACAATGTGCGTACTTTTTTCAATCTACGTCTTTCTCATAGTTAGAACTGGTTATGAGAAAAGGATTAGTATATTATTGACACTGAAATGTGTTAGATGCATGTATAAAGGAACTAATCTAATTCTAATAAAGAAACTAGTTATTCCGAGAAGTAACGAAATATCAAATCGTGTCCTTAGAAAAGGACCGTGTTAACTATTATCTTTTGGGCTTTGGTGCATCGTACTCGATATAAATTAGTTTAACTTGAAAAGCATTGGTGGCACGTGAATCGAGGAAAGTCGCCGGGCTGAAAATGGACAAAATCTTTCTTTGGCTCGATTATCCGATAAGTGGCCTTTAAAATACTCATTTTGAAAAATAATGGATTAAAAAAATAAGCGAAAGTGGAAAATTGATGCGATGGAGAGTATATTATAAGACGAGTGACCCTAGACATCTAAAAGTACTGTAAATAATGATATACCAAATATTTTGTGGACCCACCACCATAAGTTTGTTTTCCATTGACGACTTATGACCATTAAAAGGTATCATCATAATTATAATAATCTTTCCGCCTTTCTTTGTAATAGATACTTTGTCTGTGTAAAAAAGGATACGATCTTTTTCAACCCACGCAATTTGAAAAAAGAAAAAAAGACAAGAAAAGTAGAAGATGCGAAAGTCGCTTTGAGTTGAGAGCTGAGACGCACTCTAGTTTCTTTTTCTTTCTTTCTTTCTTTTTTTTCTTTTTCGGGTTTACTTTCAGTTTCGGATATGTATTTTGGTAATTTTCTTCAGGTCCACCCTGCAAGAAAATGGAACGCTGGCGGCTGGCCCCACGCTTTGAAATCGGGTGGAATTTTTCTGATCGCATTAGCAATTCATGGGTGGATCCGGACAATTTGCGGGCTAATTAATTAAAAGAAAACACTAACTTTATCTCGAGTAATAATTCTGATCTGAACTTCTTTTTGTTTCCATAAAAAAACACCGACTTCTACTTTAGTCTCAAAATCTGGCCTCCGTAATGTGAAATTTTCAAATTATTCGGGCTAGATTTAGGATTCATGTAAAAATTGGTGATTTTTTTATGAGGCAAAAAATAAGTTCGGGCCATAATTTCCATTTAAGGTAAAGTTTGTGATTTATTTTTTTGGAATTAGGACAATCATTTGTAGCATTTATTCATGATGATGTCATTTAAACGATCCGAGATTTATTTCGGACAACCAGAAAATAAATTATGAAAAGATTGTTCTTCAAATGGCAATGCCGACATAATTATAATAATATTTAAAGGGCTCTATATTAAATAGAATTTACACAGATATATAATATATATTAAAAGTAAGAATGGCCTCAAATCATACTTTGGATGTTGAATCTAGGGTCTAAATTCACGTACCAACGAAAGGTCAAACCTTATCCCATGTCAACGTTGGCAATGAGGCCCACGACCACGCGAGTTCGCGAATGTGTTAGACGTACATTTTTAAATAGTATAATTGTACTGCAATCCCTATTTCGAAGAAAATAAAATACAGCAAAGCATATTAGAAAAAGGGAAATACGCAAACTGATATTTTTGTACCATCTCAAAGTTACTATTTTTTCGGGTACATCCTTTTTTCCTTATCAAAAGAAAAATTAAGGGTTAGCTTGACCACAGCTCGGAAGCAAGTGTCTTTGCAGTACTTATCGTATCTCGACAAGGACTTGAGAAATTCTTTTCTCGTGCGAAACATTTATAAGGAGAGAAGGACCTTAGTAAAACTCGCCGCTAAAGTTTAGTGATTGTGAAGTGAAACTCCTAATATGATTATAAAATGGTAACTTATTTATTTAAAGTGGGTTCTTGCCATAAGAAGATTCTTACTATGTCTCATAAAAGAAGAGCCAATTACTTTTTAGATTATGTAAAAGCAATCCAACTTAACAATACATACATACATATGGATTAATATCACGAAAAATCCAAAACTGGTACACCTATGACAAATTAGTTTCTATTAAATTTTACCGTCAAATTTCTAAGTTAGATTACACGTGGCAGTTGATAGGTGTACCGATTTTGGGTTTTACCCCTCCATTATTCACAGGTTTATCAATTTTTGATTTTTCGTTGTATTAATCAAATTTAACGAAAAGTAAATTTATCAGAAGTGTACCGATTTGGAATTTTTGGTGGTCAAAATATTAGTTTGGGATAAATTTATCACAAGTGTGTCAGTTTGGAGTTTTTTGTAGACAGAGAATTAGTTCGGAGTAAATTTATCACATGTATATCGGTTTTGAATTTTCGTGCTATTAACTGCCCATATATGTACATAGACACACAACAAAAAACAGGGATGATCAAATTAATGGTACCAATCCAACCATTGCTCGTGAAGGTGCATGTGTTTGACTTTCCTAGATGTGATTTGATTTGTCCGAGATGAGTCTGATCTAATTGGGCTGTGAAAAAAGCTCACGTGAACCAGGACACTTGTCATTGCTCCGACAAAGAGATAACTAAGGCGGGGCATTGGATCCATCATTAACCATGTGGGGATTGGCCTTTTTCAACATTATCTTATAGAGAATCAACATTATCTCGGCAACGCGATGTGATTAGGATCTTTCTTACTCGGTACGGAGAAACGATACAACGGCAAATCAATCCTCGTAACGAAGGTCGAATTTCTTTTGCACGTGTTTTCTTTTCCCGTGCTGCTATGTAGTAAATTACGAGATCAAAATGATCCGAGATTCTTCGATATGATTGACATCATCACGGTCGTTAGACGATGATTACGGGCCATATGTACGAGTTAACAGATGTCCCATCACTCGTGAGATTTAACTCAAAAGCATTGGTCCAAAATCGATAGTCAATCTAATCCTGTTTCTGGCCAAAACAGACGGAATCCTCCCTTCCGTAGCTGCCACTGGAGAAGAATACTGACATCCTCATGAAGAGAGGGGCCATGTTTTGGTCAGCTTATGCGTCGCGCATCATCGACGAATATCGTTTCCCTGATTGAATCCCACCATTAGTTTGGTGAATCTTGCTGTGAATTGTCTCCCAGTGCGAGCAAGAGGTTAGCGTGTGTGCATAGACGTATAGGGAAGTTATATCAACATTAATCTGACTACATTTCTCTTACTTTCTTCCTTCACCCTTTGCTTTAATTTCCTGCTTTCAAGGAAGGGCTAATATAATGGAGAAGCAGTGAAGCAAACATCAAA
Organism: Syzygium syzygioides; assembly: GCA_031216285.1. Classification (NCBI taxonomy): domain Eukaryota; kingdom Viridiplantae; phylum Streptophyta; class Magnoliopsida; order Myrtales; family Myrtaceae; genus Syzygium; species Syzygium syzygioides. The sequence goes on along the minus strand of CM062243.1, from coordinate 36,238,750 downwards.
AAAAAAGAAGATGCCACAGATCAGACATGGCTTGTGGATTGAGCCTTGATTGAGGAAGAAAGAGACGCCACGGCCTCTCCGATGGTCAAGTAGAGGTTATCTGGCCTCAGCAGGTCCTGCCCTTCATCTGCTGTCTGCAATTTCTCCATCACCTCCCCCAGAGGATTCACCAACACAAGCTGCGCGGCATGAATTCAAAGTTTACCCGAGATTCAAGTTCTTGACTATTGAAATTGAACCGACATTGGGGTTAACTGAAAGGGAACGCATTTTCTGGAGTACTCACCTCGATCCCCTTCTTATCCATGGCTTTTCTCAGATCCTTTAAGAGCGATACTCCACTCGTGTCGATGGCACTCACAGCTGAGATGGCAACGGGGACATTTGTTATGCTTCGAGATTATTTACATGGTTCGAAGGCTTGAAATGGCGTGTGCTTAAAACAATGTCATCATTGCTCCTTTGTACATTCAAGTCACATGATGCGAAGAAATTTGGTGTGTATCGGAACGACAAATTAACTAAATCTTTTGTCATCTTGCTTGTGAGCTATTTATAACACGGAAGATAAACATACCCGACAAGTCCAGAAACACAGCCCGAAGGCTCGACTGCTTCTTCACATCTTCTTCCATTTCGTGATCTTCTATCCATCTTGAGATCCTGTTACATACAAAATCCAGAAAACCGGTACATGCGCATTCCTTTTCTTTCCTGATAAACTAGTTGAGCAGTAGAGTAGTTTATATACAGTGACAATTTACCTTTCATTGAGGTAAGTAGAATTAGCAAAGTTAATTGGAGCTGCAACGCTCAAAATGAGGAAACCGGGGACTCTCATGGCTTCCTTGTAGTGATGAAGATTCCGATATATGTCTGTTCCGGGGATATTTCCTAATAGAACTGTCTTCGGCCTTGTGATTTGCAGGAGGATCTTGAATAGGGAAATACCAACCTGCCAAACAACACCATGTCACTAGCTGTGAAGTCATGTCTAATTTGTCTTGGAATCGGATTTGCCCCCTTGTCATGAAAATCAACCGAGTTGAAGAAAATAACAGCAGCATAAATCTTCTCGTGAAGTTGGAGAAAATCCGAAACTTACTGCAATAGCGAGACCATCTTGGACGGAGATGAATACGACGCCAAGAAACGCGCACAACATCACAAAAAAGTCAAATTTGTCGATTTTCCAAATGTCATAAGCAGCGGGAATGTTGATGAGGCCTATCACTGCAGTGACGATGATCGCGCCCAGTACGACGTTTGGCGTGTATTGGAACAGAGGCATGAGGAAAAGAAGAGTAACCATCACAGTCACAGACATCACTATGTTTGACACCGCTGTCTTCGCTCCCGCATTGTGATTCACGGCCGACCGCGAGAAAGCTCCTAAAAAGAAACACGCTCCCAAGGAAATTAGGCTCCAATGTCCGCCTTCTCTCATGCACTTTCCTTTCATACTCTTTCTATGAAATGTATTCTGATAAACATAGGAGCCGAAAGCGTCTAAGAGGAAATCAAACCTGTTGTGACATAGCATGAAGTAGAGGAACCAACAATGTTCATGAGGCCGATCGCAATCATCTCCTTGTTTCCATCCACTTGGTAGTTCTTCAGAGCAGCAAATGTCCTCCCTACTGCAATTCCTTCCTGCATGATTAAGCCTCAATCTTAGAAAAATATGCCTTATTTCTTATTGGTATTTCCTGCGACTCAGCTCAAGCTTCATGTACACATACATATAGCCAAAAGTAACATATCGGGCTACAATCTTTTCATCAAATTTTAGTCTTGCAACTCCTATAGAGGCAAGCGGCACATTAATTTCAACGAATCACACACAAAAGTTAGCTTATTCTCTGAAACCATCTCATGAATTTCTTGCGGTGCTACCGTACTGAAACTCCTGCATGTGCCCTTATTGTCTAAAACCAGTCTTTTTCCCATACATTGCCTAAAATCTTCAACAGTTTCAGCACAAGTTGTTAGCATCCCTAGCATTGCTCATGAAGGGACTATGTTAAAAGTCCACTCACAGTGAGGGAGATGATGCCGGTGATGAGTCCAGTCTTGATCACAAGACCCAGATAGCTGCCATGGAAATGCAACAGGTCCCAGGAGGGAGGGTTGAGGCCTTCTGGTAATTTCCCAATCTAAACAATCGACCGATGACATGAACATGAATATGATATGATCGCGAATCAACAGACAGTGCAAACATAACTATTCACGAGTACTTGAGAGGAAACAGAATACAATACCACGCTGATGCCGTGGCGTTGAGCCTTGAAGGCGAATACGAGGAGGGTGGAGAGAATGACAGACACGAGCGGAGCGCCCGCCGACACCCAGAACAGCTCCGGCCTTCTCATGCTCTGCACAGAGTTCACCCACGCCCAGTCGCCATCAACACACCCCCAACACTCCATACTTTTGCTTTTTGCCGAGATAAGAAAAATTTAAGCCATAGTCGTCGCCTTGTGTAACAATGTTCTTTTAATCTTGTTTTTTTGGTGATACAACTTTGATTGGATTCAAACAAGCAGAGACCATGCGTCAGATAACTTGTTTTTGGTATGGAAGTTATGCATAAACGTCTCTTGATTTATTTATAAACCATTAAAATTCCTTCGTTAATCAATTTATTCCTCTAATTATGCAAAAGGTGTGACTTATTTTATTAAACGGCCTCAAAAAATAATTACTAGTATATCTCTTAAGTACTCTCCTTGACCTTTTCTTAGCTTTTAATTTTATCTAATCTGATCATCCATGTTTCGTTAATCACCAAGGTCACCGCCCTCTCCCGTTAATCATCCGTCGGTAACGCCGTTGGCCATCATTGCTGCCCCACTGGTGATGGGCGGCGGCCACAGGCGGAGGTTCTATTTTTTTTAACTTTAGTTTTTTTTTCCTTTTTTGATTTTGTTTTTTTATGAAAAGAAAAAACAGAAAAGGAAATATAGAAAGGAAAGAAAAAATTCAAAAAAATTAAAAGACAAAAATATCCTTGATTCCGGTAAAGTCAGTCCCTTTTTTTAGACTGGCCACTTAAAACCCTAATTTCAAATAATATTCACTGTCTTTATTTAAAAAAAAGAGGGCACTTTAAGTATTTATTTGAGATAATGTTCGGTTCAGATTTTTATTTGAGAAAATGGGACATTTTTTGCCGTTATTTGGAATTTTCCAACAAACTTTTAGCATATGTTCGAATGAATTTCGCAAGAAACAAATCAAGGACGGTGAGGCGATATGCATCATCACACGGATACGCAGAACGGGAGGCCGTAATTGAAGTCCGCCAGAAATGATGAGGTGACGGATGTGGTGCCGGTGTCAGTCAGTCGGACTGTCTGTCTGCAGTAGGTTTTCATGTGCGTGGTTTTCAAACAGAGAGAGAGAGAGGAGAAGAAGAAGAAGAAGACGAGGACTGCTCGTGGCCCAGACACCGTGAGAGAGAGAGAGACTGATTGATTGATTGAACGAGGTAATGATGAATGACGTTGACGAGGGTTTTCCACTTACGACGTGTCGCGCCACCAGAAGCAGCACCAGGAAGCACACCCCCATCAGTATCGTCTGCCACGACCACTGCACAGCACAAAGCAGCCAAAAAAAAACCACCCACAAATTGTCAAGTTCAAACTCCGAGTCAACACAGCTCTCGACCCATCTCGAGCTGCATAGCCCAGTAACATGTATACTCTATATGTAAGGAGCTAAGCTCCAACATGCTTGCACTTTTATCAAAAGGTTTGCCTGCCTCGTGCAATTCAAGTTTCAGACAACCCGTGAAGGCGTTTTGTTCTGTACTCAATGTCTGAAAAAAAAAACTTCCCATTTTTCAGAAGAAGACGATAAAAACGGTGCTTTCCTCGTAGGTGATTAATGAGCTGCTGTTTTAGTGTTTTCTTCCCTGGGCAGGTCGAGATAAAGTGATTAAATCTCACAGATCGGAAAAGCAGAGAGATGAACGTGAAAGCGACGAGGGAATTAGAAAAGCTCTGAAATCTTTTTCCCCTTTCGCGAACTTTGACTCCAAAAAAGGAAGAGGAACTGAATTTGATTTGTGGTCAAAGAGAGAGACGAGATTTGACGGCTAAAAAAGTGGGGTGATTAGATGAATGAATGGCTGGCTGGCTGACCTCGTTGGTGTGGTGGAAGACAGAGCTCAAGACGGGGACCAAATCCATCTGCTTCGTGAAATGCACTATCCCAAGCAGGCTCTTCAGCTGTTGCAGCGACACTATGATCGCCGCCCCTGCCATGAACCCGATGAGAGTGGCCTTCGACAGGAAATCGATAATGAATCCCAGCCTGTTAGTTTGCCAAAGATCAGTACGGTGAAATCGAGGGAATGAAGATAGCGTGAGAGCAAACCTTAGAAGTCCCATAGAAGCTTGGAAGAGGCCAGCGAAGAAGGTGGAAGAGAAGGCGAGCTGGAGGAACAAGAGCGGGTCTTTGGTGGGCGACACCTCTTGCCTCAGCATCGACCCCATGATCAGCGACGCTATCGACACGGGCCCCACCGCCAGATCCCTCGAGCTCCCCAGCACCGCGTACACCAGAGGCGGTACAAAGCTCGAATCTTCATTCCAGGACATATTCAACACGCAACAACACCACAAAAGGCGAGCAAGAAACATATTATAAAGTAATATTTACTTTTTTTTTTATGGAACAGTGCGTGATTTGAAGGTGCTAGCAAGAAGAGGAGGAGAGCAGTCCCACTCACAGAGACCCACGATGGGTGGTAAGTTCGCTAGCTTCGCATAGCTTATTCCCTGCACATTTGATTCCAAAAGACAGACACAAATCTCAAAAGTATTAGCTTTAATTGTAAGCTGCTCCGAAAGTCAGTGTACTCTCAAGAATTTAGACTTGATAGGGATATCAATCATTTTCGACAGTGACCAAGTTGTCGAATGCAAGCAAAAAGTACATGCGCGCGCGAGGTTAGGTGACGACCTTGACATGAGGAGCAAGCGATGTACCTGAGGGATGGCCAAGCTGGCGATGGTGAGGCCGGAGACGACGTCGGACTTGAAGAGCTTGAGGCTATAGTCTGGGCCCCACAGGAGGATCGGGAACACGTACTGAGCGGCGAGGGCCCACCGTCTCCTGGCCGGCTGCCCCTTGAACTGCCGGAGCGGGTCGTCGGGGAAGAAGGTCTCCTTCAGCCTCGACCGCAGCTTCTGGGCCACCGTCCTCGCGGGCGGCGCCGCCACCCTGTGCACCGCCATCGCCTCTATCTCCATGCAGTGCGACTGCGAGTCGAGGCTCGTCGTCGTGGTGTCATGACTAGGGTTCGGATCCATGCGACCGAGAGAGAGAGAGAGAGAGAGAGAGAGAGAGAGAGAGAGAGAGAGAGGTAGGTAGGTTAATGGCGGGGGTGATTGCTAGTGTTTCATTTCTTTGGTTTCGAGGTTTATGATTTGAGCTCCCAGTGGTTTTTATTATGTGGTGCAGCAGTACCACCCCATCAATCGAAGACCGCTACCAAACAAAACTTCTGTCTCAGTGAGAGAGAGAGAGAGAGAGAGAGAGAGAGAGAGAGAGAGATTGTGTTGGTGAAATTCATGTTTTTCTCACTTTTAAGGTAGGGTTATGGTATGAGACCTTATTTAAGTAAGGTGTCATTGTTGAGTTAGGAGCTTAACTACACACACAGTTGTATGGAATTACTTTCATGTTTTGTTCGTGGGAAAAATTACCAAAAAAGTCTTAAACTTTTTATAATTGTGCCAATTCAGTCTTAAACTTTTTTTTTTACCAATTTAGTCCTAAACCTTTTGCAATTGTTCTAATTCAGTCTATCCAGCCATTTTGACCGGCCGGCGCTGACATGGATGCCGAGCGGCTGACATGGCAATTTTTAATAATTTTTATTATTATTTTTTGAATTTCTTTTCTTTCTTTTTTTTTTCCTCTATGTTCTTTCCCAATCGCCGGTCGCTAGGCTGAGGTCGACGAGGTCGACCTCGCCATGGCTAGGGCGAGGTCGAGCTCGCTCGGCGACGATGAGACCATCCAGATTTGGCGAGACCCAGCCGTCGCCTGGCGAGCTCGACCTCGCCCGGCCATGGCGAGGCTCGACCTCGCCCGACCATAGCGAGGTCGACCTCACCCGGTGACGACGAGGCTGGCCCTCACCAGTGCTGGCGAGGGCTAGCCTCGCCCATGGCCGGTGAGGTGGACCTCATCGGCCTCAGCGTCTCGCCGGTCACCAATCACCGGACCGGCAACCGGGAAAGAAGATAGGGAAAAAAAAGAAAGAGAAAAAAAAAAATTCGAAAAAAAATTTAAAAAATTATTAAAAATTGCCACGTCAGCACCGGTCAGCCAAAAGTGGCCGGATGAATTGAATTGGCACAATTGCAAAAGGTTTAGGACTGAATTGGCAAAAAAAAGGTTTAAGACTGAATTGATACAATTGCAAAAGGTTTAGGACTTTTTTGTTAATTTTCCCTTCATTTGTGGATAAGATCATTCTAAGTTAGTGTGTATTTTCTTGGCATTGATTAATCGCGGAGAGAATTATCCAAAAAGTTTTAAATCTATTATACGGCGATCAATTTAGTTCTAAATCATTTAATTTTCCTAATTTAATCATAAACCTTTTAAAAAATTGATAATTTAGTTATAAACTTTTGATTATTTGTCAATTCAGTCTTAAATCATTTAATGATTCTTCAATTTAATCTTAAAGTTTTTAACGATTTGTCAATTTAGCCATTTAGGCCAATTTTGTCCAGAAATTGCTGATGTGGTTGTTTAGCCAGCGCCAACCGTCCTACATGGCCAATTGTTGTTGACGTAGACGGTTTTTTATATTATTTTATTTTTACGAATTTTTATATACATTTTTTGAATTTCTTCTTTTTTCCTTTCCTTCTTCCTCCTTACCAAAAAAAAAATTGGTAGACATTGAGCAACCGGCCACCGGTGAGGCTCAACCTCCCCGTCGCTAGGCTAGGTTGTCCTTGTCTAGCGATGATAGGGTCAATTTACTGAGGTCAAGCCATGCCAGTGGCCGGTCGCTGGTCAATTTCCTAGGCCCAACAACAGGCCAGAGGAAGAGGGAAAGAAAAAAAGTAAGAAAAAAATTATAAAAAATTTAGGAAAATGTAAAGGATTATCCACATTAGCATATATTGTTCTTGCCACGTAGAACGGCTGATGCTAAGTGGATCGCCACAAAATTGGCCAGAATGATTAAATTGACAAATCGTTAAAAAGTTTAGGACTAAATTGATAAATTATAAAAAATTAAGGATTAAATTGGCACTAATGAAATGTTTAGGACTAATTGGCAAGTTACCAAAAGGATTAGGACTAAAATTAGCACGATTAAAAAGTTTAGAACTAATTGTTCGCCTTATAATATTTTTAGGACTTTTTAGACAATTATCTTATTAATCGTACACGATTAATAAGATAATTATCTAAAAAGTCTTAAAAATATTGCACGGTTACAATCAATATCTGCAGTATAACCTTTCTATGGCTACACCCTACCTGGCCATTCTGTGGGCATATCTAACCTTAAGTTGATGCCGGAATAGGTCGGGTGTTTACATTATTAGCAAGCATCGATTCATTGTACTTGAACTCATCTCCCCCATCCTCATTAATGTATACCTCGAAATTTGGACAAACGAAAGGACCATAACAATTTAAATGAGAAGAGACGGCATAACGTACATTGACACCTCATACATATTCATTCAAACACCCAATGATCATACACCCGACGCGTCGTGTTTTTTCAGGGCGAGAAGAGCATTCGTACGCACGAGCCGGATACACACGGCATTGGTCGTCTGGCACATCCCGGCAAGAGACTGAGGAGCGGAGTTAAAACTCCCTCCTCTCCTTCACTGGGTGGGTCGACGGTACGGTTCTCGAGGCTTTTGGTTGTGAATTTCGCGTAGCCTGTGCATTAACTTGCCGCGAAGCGAGTAATTAATGGACAGAACCAGCGACACAGACAGGGAATCTGTGTGCAAACATGGATAGACCCGAGAAGTCGCGAGTTCGTGTTTTGATTTTACAGTGTGGGGCTGTCGAAGAGGAGTTGTTTCCCCCGAGGATCAAAACCACGTAGAAAGTTTACGAAAAAATGACCGGAAAAGATCGCGTCATGACAGAAAAAGATCGCGTAATCTGTCTTATGCCTCAAACTAAACGTATTATGAGCGTTCATCACATGGATGCAAAAGCACGAATAATGTTCGTGGGCCTCTTCGACGTGGGAGTCTCTCAATGATTATAATCCCGCATGCAATCATGCATAAGAACAAAGGCTGCGTTTGATTGAGCATTGAGCATTGAAAATGCTCAAAACTAGCATTTTCAATGTTGAAAGTCCAAGACCGGTCCAAGCCGACGTCGCCTGGGGTTGCGCGACCCAGGCGATAGCCGCCTGAGGTCGCGTGACCCTAGGCGACAGCCGCCGGTGCCAGATCTGACTTGCCAGTGGCCGTAGCCCTTTGCTAGAGCTGTAGCCCCTCGCCGGAGCTCACCAGCTTCGGCGAAAGATACTTTTGCCTTTTTAATAAAAAAAAACCCCCTAAAGCCTATTTGTAAAAAAAATTAACCAAATACTACTTGGATCAAAGTAGTTTTGCAAATAAATTTTCCCAAACGCCATTTGCATTTCCCCAAGGAGTTTTCACCTAAAGGTATTTGCATGCCCAAAGTAGCATTCCAAATGCTGAACCAAACGCACCCAAAGACCGGAAGAAAGCCTGTCCGAGTCTCTGTTTTTTTGGTTGCTTTCCCCCCATTTTTTTTGTTTTATTTCTACTCTGCCTTTTATTATTAGCTAAATAATAGCTCCACAAGTGATTAACGCCAAAAAAAGAATTTTTTATTAATGCAATATTATGACAAAACGACGGGTGGAGATCTCTTCGTCTACTCTTCCGTATCGACAGAAGGTGTATATTTTATACGTGTTGATAGAATTTCAAGACAACACCCAGTAAAGTGTCAAAATGCAGGTGGTAAAATGAATTATTGATCACCATCGGATTTCCTGATAAATTGTGAGACTTTTGCTTCATGGATCAAGACAATAGTGTCGGTTGCCCTTGGAGAAATATGTGGACCGTCAATTTTCGTAATTCATATTTTATTTCTGCTACCTTTCGCAATGCAAATTTTTTGAGTGGTGAAGACGAAACAAGGCATCTACATTCTTTTTTTTTTTTTTTGTAAATTTATGAAAATTTTTACAAGATAAAATTAGGGGAGCATAGAGGACCACCTGAACTGGGCCGAACTGGCCACATTTGGGCTGCTTCTGGGAGCGCCGGTCCGATTCCGAATTCCATAAAAATGGAACCGGTGACTTTCGCTCCGGTTTCCGATTCTAGGGTGGGAATCGGACTGACCGGATTGATTATATCTACTGCAATCCTGAAAGCTTAGCGGTAAATGCTATTGAGCTCTGCACATCCAGTTTGAGCACATTGAGAACGGGTAAAGATAACCGAGAGGTAGTTCAGTGCCTTACCATCCAGCAAAAGCCATCGCTATTGATCTTTTCCCGCATACTCCACACTGTGAACGGGTGATGCTTGGTAAGGGATTGCCCTCTCCATATACACATGTCATCTTGCGAGCAGCTTTGGCTTAACAGGCTTCACAAGGTGCTCTTGCTTCGGTAATGGAAGTAGCCTCAACCATGAAACTAACACTACAGGAGAGCTATTCACGCTATAATGATTCAAGCCGAGAGAGGGAATAGGAATATTATCGGTTCTATTGAACCGCCTGGGAATCGGACCAGACCGAATCCCAGGATCAAGTGGTCCGGTTCCCGGTTCAAAAAACGGGAAACTGGTCCTACTGGTCCCGGTTCCTAGGTGGGACGGGACGGGATCAGGAACTGATCACCCCTAGATAATACGTTAGATATTGGGGAACAATGGAAAGTTTGATATTTTTTGTGCTTGGGGCAGGGGGATGAATTATGTAATGCCATAACTTAGAGTACTGGAAATAAAAAATGTTTGAGATACTTACTTACTTAGGGATTCTATGATGATAATTTTCTATATTAGAGATTTAATAATTCTATTGATATATGTTACCTTAGATAGTCATCTCATAGAGCCTATAAATAGACTCATTTACTCTTTACTTTCATAAATTAAAAAATAAACAAATTTCAGATTTCCCTTTTCCACATCATTATTCTCGCAACCTTAATGCTCTGGCCCCATACACCCGATGAATCCCATAGCAAAATAAATCCATCCTGCCGCCGCTTGACGGGGTTCACCCAAGTACCTCATTCGTGTTTGACCAAGCACCACGGTGGTCATGTTATGACATTGGTGAAGTGTTGCCAAGTGGAGCTTGTCTTTTTCATGAAGCTATTTTTTGATATCGTGCTATTAATTTTTGCTCAGCAAAACCTAGTTTATTCCACTTGCTGTAGCCACGCCAACGTTATCGGCCGTATTTGTTCATTTACTGTTCCGATAGTAAAGTCGACCTCGTTAATGAGGCATGCTATTCGGCTCCAACAGCAAAGTTGACCACAAAGACACATGCTATTGGCCTATGATTCTTGATTTTTCACTTCTCATTTCGAGAAGCCGTCACTAGCACCAAACTTGTTATAACATACTGAAATCTATCATTGATGGAAGTTTGGAGCAATCACATGCGCCATCACGTGCCGCCTTTCCTCGGATCCGTTGAGTCCTAATTTCAAGATAAACAAGTTTTCGTGGCACTAACTTAGTCATCTCTAGGATAAATTCTTATATTAAAGATATTTGATAATTCTGTTGATTTTATATATCTTTCATGATTGTGCGTATCTCTCTCTTTGATTATGCATATATTGATTGATATATGTTATACCATAGGACTGTTAATGTACTCTTCACTATGATATATCAAAATATACACAAATTCTGGATACTCCTCTTCTGAATCGTTATTCTTACCTATGACGTGCATGATTCTTCAATATTATTTCTTACAAAGACTAAATAACTTTTATAGCAACTACGTTTGAAAAAAATTATGTAAATACCCTAATTTTAGCCCCTCAAAGTTGACATCAATTGGTTGGGGCGTTGGGATTTCCAATTCAGAAACTAAAAGATATCCAACTGGGTGAAAACAGCTCCGGGTCAGAGTCCGTTGCATTAGACCAGATTCTCTCAATCGTTTCGTCTCGTCTCGTCTCATACCAACTTGCTCCCAGACACACCACGATGGCAGTCGAATTTGTGTCGTGAAAGTTAGAGCATGTCCCACACCTTTTCCCTTTTAATTGAGAACGTTTGGAGTCGTTCTCTTGGACTCCTCTCTCTTTTTATGTGCTCACAAAGGTCCTCTGCATCCCAAAGTGATCAGAACATTTCGTTTGTCCCGGAATGCGAAATGTGTGGATCGGCGAAAATTATAATATAAAAGGACAATGCGAAAAAGGGGCTGACCCAATTTGACCTCAAAGGGCCATCCTATATGGCCATTGGCCAGATCTTCACATAATCTATCAAAAAGGAGGGACGCCCTTTTTCATCTCTCGTCTAGTGGAATTATTTGCTTCTTGTTTGGATAGAAGGGATGATTGAATACCGATCATACGATAACATTCCAAATAGTCGATGGCACAAAACAAAAGAAAAAAAATCAAGTTGGACAAATCTTTTGGACCTAAATCAAACCAAACATGAAGCATCTACGGCATGAAACTTTTGAATTGTGGTATAGGTATTTGTTTTGGTCAGGATTGTGGTGCGGTTGAAATCCGGAAAAATTGTCCAAAAAGTCCTAAATTGATTTTATTTGGCTAATTTAGTCGTAAACCTTTCAATTTTGCTCATTAAGTCCTAAGCATTTTCAAGTTTTGTCAATTGAGTCCATCATGCCAATTTTAGTCGAAAATCATTGACGTGAACGTTGACAGTCTTACGTGGCACGGCCGGCATTGACACGTACGATTTTTATAATTTTTTAAAAAATTTCTGAATACTTTATTAAAAGGGTCAGCCAACCCTTGCTAAACTTCGTAGAAAATAAAAGGACAATAAAAAAGAATAAAGAACATAAAAATTAATTTTTTTATAAAAAAGTTATTAAAAAAATTGTTTATGTTAGCATTAGCTGTCTTACATGGTACTATTGACATCTACATTGGTGATTTCCGGTTAAAATTGATCAAATTTACTCAATTGAAAAAACATGAAAATGTTTAGGATTGAATTGATCAAAATGCATTAGATTTATGTTTTTTTGGACAAATCTTCCGTTAAAATCCTTGCAAAAGTACATTACTTTCCTCACCGATTAGACCGAGGGTCGCATGCAGTTCAGATAAAGAGAACTCTAGAGATAGACTCGACCGACGTTGTGGGGACCGACGCTTCGCCAACCCAATGAGTTAGTGATCATAAAGAACGGATTCGGGTATATCCAAAAAGGCCGTAAAGTGAGCTTTCGCTTCCTTTAATGATTAATAATGATTTCTGGAGATTCTCTCTCCGATGTGATGAGCTTCGTGCATATTGTTAGCATAATTGGATGTAAATGAGAAACGGACATGATGGGAACGAGGAGGAAGATGAGATTTTGGGCGATCTCTTTTCCATCTCTTTTCTTGCTTTAGAGAGGAATCTCAACACCAGACAGTAAAGTGAGAAAGGTGAGGGCAAGAAAAAGAAAGCCTCGACGGCGAGTTCGGTTTGATTTGAAAAGATGCCAAACCAAATTGATCTTGTGCTCAAACCGAACACAATTCACTTGATGAAGTACTCTCTTGTAATATGCCATGCGACTAAAGTATGTCAAATTTGTAGAGTAGTTTTTTAGGATACCTAGCGCTACGCGTATTCTTTATTGCGGTCTCCCATCCTTGCACACGAGATCGAGATTCTGACACCAAGATGAGCTCTTAACTAGTGGGAAATAACAGGTGTTCCAGGAGCTTCAAAAGGGCCCGCAAATAATGAAGCTGGCCTAGTCTTTGATTTGTAAAAGCTAGGAACGCAGCTTGTTCGGTGGATAGATACCACATCCCCCTTGAGATCACACATTCTGAGAGAAAAAAGCTATTCCTAGTTAGATTCCAAGTCAGTCATCCCGAGTTCGACCACCACTAGCTACGAACAACATTCGGCCATCTCTCTCTTCTTGTCTGGTCTCTCTCTCATGTTGTATCTGCTCTTTAGGAAAAGTTTCTAGGAAAAGGCGTCAGGACACCGACTTTGTTGAATGAAAGGAGTCGCTTCTTTTTCTCTCCACCATTTGGTTTTCTTTACGTACCAGAGAAAATAGAGGGTCCTAGAAAATGTTCTACGTTTGAAGCATGGTTGACATTCTTTGGACCACATCCATATTCTTGCGATCATGATAAATCTTTGCCCATGATAGCACCGCAAAAAGCAATTTACATATGTATGGCCTCTTTTTTGTGGTTTAAAAAGGTTCCCAATTTGAAGAATATGAAGAAGAAGAAGCAGCAGCACGGCTTTCGCTTTTCTGGGACCGTTTTCTTTGCACTGTGTCTCTGCTGGGTCTCTCTCCGTGCATGGATTATCTTCTTCAAATGGTCCCAGAGAACCCTGAAAAGAAAAAAAAGTAGTGGTTGTAGACAGGGATAATTACACAAATTTGAATCCTGAACTTTGAGCCAATGAGTAATGTCGTCTCTGAACATATTATTGAAAATTCGATTAAGTTTAGGGCCTCCCTCCTTAAACCCATACAACATTTTGGGCTAACTTCAAAGCAATTTATGTCTGGACCAACTTAAATGCAATTTATGTGAGCATATTATTACTAAATGAAAATACTCTCAATACCTATAATGCAAATGCAAACTACATTAATAATATTTTTGTTTGGGGCTCGGGGCTGACCACTAATTTTCTTATGCAATTAATGACTAAATATGATAGCCAAAATTTAGTCGTTAACAAATGGCACATTATTGTTATTGTTATGGAAATAAGCAATCGACCAGTAAAATAGACTGAGAAAGAAAATAAATCATACACCAGAATTCCATTACAGTTCCAATGATATAACGGGGATTATAATCACACTCGAGTTACTCAAATACTCTTAGTGTTTCACAGCCCCCAATTACAGTCAATAATCTCACATAGTGTTTAGCCTCATAATTTCTTACAAAACAATTTCTCAATCATACGAAAAAAATTCACAAAATTTTGACACAATATTTTTGTGGCTTCAAACACTTGGGATGTAATTCACAGTCAAAAGCTCCTCTTTCATACTCTTCACAAAGAAGACACTTCTTTAATAGAAGATAATTTTATAAAAAATAGGATACTGATTCAAATTAGGAACACAACTCCAAATAAAAAACCACTCAAATTAGGAAAGTTTCCTTTTCAGGGCTCAAACTCGAGACATATCTCAACTATTTAAGTGGATTGTATAATGTCATAGTTAGGTTAAATCAGTAAATGAGTTAATGTCATTTGAATCATATTGGGTTTGTAATGACCCGGTCCGACGAGGGCGGGGACTGGTCGCCGGGGCCAGAGGGTCTGGATAAGAAGCGGCTCTTGGCAGGCTTTTAGGATGACAAGGGGGGCATGTCTCTGTCCCACATCGCTTAGGGGGGAGTCCTGGGATTGCTTATAAGGCTTGGGTGGCCTATCCTGTGTAACGCGTTTTAAAATCGTGAGGACTTAGTGTCCAAAGCGGACAATATTATACAAGGAGTGACGTAGCGGAAGCGTGGTGGGGCCGAGATCCTTACAGGGTTTGTGTGCCTCTCTGTAGCCCGATTAAGAGGAAACCCAACATCCATGGTTTGATTATCCTGACTAGTCAAGTGTACCCTAGTCGGTCTAGCAAGTGTTCCCAATATTATGTGACCATATTGTTGTTGTCATCATCCATTATATACATTTTGTCACCGGCTCATCTTCGAAATGGCAATGGAGCTTTATAGCAATTTGTGATCCCTACTAGTAAGATCTAGTATGTCTTCATCTTAAAATAAAAAAGGAAATACGTTCTCTTACGTACCCACTATAACGTCGCTATTTTTGGCCATGCCCCATGGATCAAATCGGAAGGATCTTTCCGAATCTGTAAGGCAGCTGCTTTCTTTTCCTTAATCGATTTGGCACAAAGAAAATATGCATTTCGTGCAAACGTTGACCATCCAGGCAATCTGTCCCTACTGAATGATGATTAATTTGTCATGAACTCCAAGGGAGGTGGGGTTAACTCAAGGATTGATTGTGCGTGTGAGGTGATCATATGAATTATTGATGAGCTTTCTCGTTGATGTGGCCACATGATATAAGTGTATTGAGCGTCATCATCCTCACTCCAACCAACCCTAGAAGAACATCATGCATCTAGTCTCGACATGTCTCGATGATTCTTGAGCAAAAATATGATTACCATGTTGATAATAATGTTTCTTTGCTTAAACTGTTCTTTCAATAGTTAAGTCAATCTCATTAAAGAGAATGTCCCTGCGTACATCTAAGATCATGTTGCATGAAAATGACGGCCAGCTCGATCTACATTGAAGCGCACGAATGTATGTTGCCAATAATATAGCGACAAGATCAACAAAATAGAGACCACAAAATTTTTGTAACTTGAGCAAGGTGGACAAATGTCCGTGGAAATAAATAGGCTAAATGAAAAAGATATTGCGTAGTCAATAGACATTGTAGAATAAATCTGTTGGGATCGATGATCATATGCGGCTTATAATGGGCCCCACATAATTAATTATTTTGATTATATTGGTATGTGTGGTCCATAGTCCATGCAATAACTTGTCTAGAGAAATTCATCATAAAAAATTGGAAAAATGACACAAACAATTCATGACAATGTTGTTCCTGAACTTTTCATTTTTTCAATATAGTCCCTAAATTTTAACTCAATGTGCAATGTAATCTTTGAATATTTAATTTGTTCAATGATGTCAAACTATATTGAACATTTTCAAATAGTTCATGAACTACATTGAACATGAACCAAAAATTTAGGGACCACATTAAACAAATTAAAAGTTCAAGGACCATATTGAATATTAGGCTAAAGTTCAGAGACCACATTGAATAAATTAAAAATTTAGTGATCACTTTGCTCATTGGGCCAAAGTTCAATAATTATTTGTGTCATTATACCTACATAATTAAAGAGTATCGTAATCCTCTATTACACCTACCTTCACAACATTATAGCGAGCCGCATAGAGAGGCACATAGAAGTAGATATACTAAAGCAAAGATAAAATCCCTAAACCTAACTTTCTATTGGAATTGAATTCACTTGTCGTGTCGGGTTAGTTGGTACTTCTTTCGCAACAAATCTCTCAAAATTTGATCTTCGGTTACCAAATCAGGTCACGTCTGCTGTCCAGAAAAGGGGCCATAGAATTTGAGACGCAAATAATACGTTTAAAGAATATCACCAAATATGATTTTGATATAGATAGATGTTCTTGCAAAAGTTCTACTTTGGTCCCAACATGAAGAAAATAGCTACTCCACGAGGAAAAGAATGGCTACTCTTGCCAACTAAACGAGCTGTCACATTTTTTAATTAGTAAGAAAAAAGGAAGTTCATACTAACTCTGCTGACTATATATTCTAGTTGTCCCACTGACTTTATTTATTTTAAAGTTAACGTGTATTTTTCTTGAAAAATTTAAGCTTACTTTGCTAATTTTTTCATGTTTCCACTAAAAAAAACTCGGTAAATGTCGACCCATAATTAACTCCTATTATGCTTTGTCATTGTGTCTAGTATTTGTAATTTTGCATAGATTTAGCAGGAATTTTAAACTTTCGTGCATCTTTCGGGGATAACAATAATAAAATAAGCTTGATTGATTGAAAATTAACTTTTATCGTTAGATTACTGCCCCCACTGCCAAAACAGTCTAGCTTCGTTCCTGCTTGCTTCTGCTCCAATCCCTATGTGGGCGATGTTTTTGTTACTTTGCATGTTGATTCACTTGTCCTTTTGCCTTTTATGCTCTCGCTGTAGCAACTTTCTTACTAATATACGGTGCATATACATATCAACGAATGTGAAATTTGCTTCGTTATTAATGGTTAATATTGGATTCGGAACCCATACCAGAGGTTTACTAGACCTCGGTCTTTTGCATTAAGTAAATATGCCATATATATATAGTTTGGTCCCTTTTTAAAACGCTTAAACTTTGAGGAAAAATCTATTTGTCTAACATCATTGATCAACTAAGGGCTCAATTCATGTCATTTCCTCTCATCAGTATGTTGCATGTGTAAGGACAGACTTACACGCGGGATAGAGTGTTAAATCTAGGGCACAATTGGTTGCAGAAGCTGATCATATTCTATAAGATCTTGGCGGGGATCATATTCTATATTGCATGATTTTCGGTCAGATAAAGTGATAAAAACTGGACATCCCTGAACTTAATACGTGTAGATGAAATTGTGAAATTTTGTAGGATCATTGTTACCAGTTCTAAAAAATTAAGAATATACGTAATTTAAGAGATAAATAGGGGCCTGGAGGATTGAAATTTAAGACCTTTTAGTCTAATATCATGTGAGATTTTGTGAGACCACTCCCTAAAGGTATCAATACAAGTTAGAAACCCATGCTTCAACTCAATTTCAGTGGATCGGGTCGCAAATGGGTCACTTAAAATTTTACAAATGGGTTTAAAAGATCTTAGACCAACTCCTTTTGGCTCTATATGCGTTTGCATAAGACCCATATTCACCCCATTTGGTTTACCAACTCCAATCCACAGTCTAAGACGATGGAACTTCTTCAATTGCAAGAAGAGCAGCTTGACGGGGCCATCCTCAAAGCAGTGGAGGTTCCGCGACCTGCTTTGCCGCGGCAACAGCGATGGGAAGGAATCGCTTGTGGTCTTGACTCCAAGCTCGATGTCGAGAAGCCGCGATGCGAAGTTGGCGAAGGCTGGAAGGGAAGCAAAAAAAGCCAAGTCCGTTGTTCGACCAGGTTATTGCAACTTGGGCACCATGCCGTCCCCCATCGCTTGTCGCTCGGGTACCATCGCTGTCACTGTCGCTACCATTGCTCGTCTGATGAGCACCGCGGCCATGCTACTCTTTCTCTCTCTCTCTCTCTCTCTCTCTCTCTCTCTCTCTCTCTCTCTCTCTCGGTGTCAACAACATGCCTACAGAGATCTGCGTTCTCGGGTTGGAGCTCTGGGACCTCCAAATCAGCGAAGATGGAGGTTCGCAACCTCCGATATGAGGTCGAGGACCTCCATCGACTTTCGATATGAGGTCGAGGATCTTCACCTGCTTCGGCGACAGTGTTGAGCTTGGTTCTCCGTAGGTCCATGAACTAGAATTGGCAAAGGGGGCGGCCCAACGAGGGTGGTAGTGCGGTGAGTGTGGTCTTAGCGTGATAGAGGAGAAGGTTTACATGAAGAAGATGGAGTTTTTCAATTTCTTTTCAGTGTTGGGCTTCATTTGTTTTACAAAAAAATGACTTTCAGGAAAAAGATTTCGAGAACTTTTGGCCTTTAATTCATAGAAAATAAACAAGTTAAGGAAAATATCCTCCATTTATAAAAAAACACTTTCAAAAATAAGGAAAATGATTTCCTCTTTTTGAACGTCAGTATACATAGGTGTCCAAATGAAAAGATCGAATCAAGTAGTTACAAAACATTGTAATCTTAGTTATACCAGTGGCTACAGATAGAAGCAAACAAAGAGGGTAGAATATGTCCAATCTAATTGGTCATACTCCCATTAATAGATGGATGTTCCATTCTAAACTGCTCGTGCATAGTCCTACTTGATTAGAAAGCCCAAATGCCCAACTCAGCAATCACTTAATCAACCAAATGTCAAGTGATGGGTCACTATTTTTAGCATTTGACTAATTCCGAACGAATGCTACAGCCGTAAAAACTTTCAAAATGGGGATAAGAACAATATGAGTGTTTTAACTTTTGTACGGCACTTACTTAAGTGCTATAACTTTTTTTTGGTTCCCTTGAGTGCTAAAATTTTGAAAAAGTGATCACTTGAATGCCAAATACCATTTGGCAGCTGGAAAATCTGACGTGGCTTCGCTGAAGTTGACACGGACAATATTTTAATATTTTTTTGAATTTTTTTATTATTTTTATTTTCGCAAATACTTTTTTCAATGCCAACGAGGGTCATTGGTGACCATCGCCGGCTGTGAAGGCCTCACCCAGATTAGGTGAGGGCCACCATGCCCTTGGCCGTCGCGGCCTTGTCAGCGATGTGCGAGGCGGCCTCGCCAGATCTGGCGAAAGCCTTCACCGCCACGAGCGAGGCAGCCTCGCTAAGGGCTTTTGTGGGTGCGAGCAAGGCGACTTCGTCAGATTTGGCGAGAGCCTTTGCCGCCGCGGGTAAGGCGGCCTTGCTAGATTTGGCAAGAGCCTTGCCGCCGCGCTCGCGGCCAGTGAGGTCGCGATGGCCTCGCCAAGGGCGTTCATGGCTGCGGGCTAGGCGACCTCAACGGATTTGGTGAGAGCCTTCGCATGTCGCAAGCGAGGGTCACCAGCAACCCTCGCCAACCTTGAAAAAAAAAAAGAAAAAAAGAAAAAAATTTAAAATCAATAAAATAAAATAAAATAACATTAAAAAAATCAATGTCGAGTGAAAAATTAATTAAAAAATCCATGTCAGCTCATTTGCCAAAAATGAGACTCAAGTGATCTATTTTTGCTAGAAGTAGCACTCAAATGATTTATTTTACTCCGATGTGGCACTCAAGTGAACCAAAAAAAAGTTATGGCACTCAAGTGAGCGCTGTTTGAAAGTTATGATACTCCCAGTGTCCTTATCCCGTCAAAATGGTCATAAACTCATTTTTTAACCCATTTACATAAATGGGTTAGTTATATTAAGTAAATAGGTAGAAACATTATGTGAGTGTTAAATGGATCACAAATAGATTTGCACTTTATTTAAACTCAACTCATTTCTCTTGTCCTTACTCAATCTCATGCTTGCTTACTCACTCTGCATTCTTATCTCGGTTTGGTTATGGATTTTCTTAGATTGAGTTAAATATGAAAGTGTTTTAGTAATATAGGTCGACTTGAATATGTATTGTGTATGGGTCATTAGATTTATATTACATAAAAATGGGTCAAAACGGATTAAATAGGTCTATTTGAGTCGGACCATTTTCAACCCGATTTGATTCACTCGTTTGATAGGTTTAGATAGTTGTCTAATTGCGCTCACAAATCGCTCGAAACTTAGGGGCAAACCCAAAGAGAATTTGGTAAATTTGAACTAAGGGTGAGCGGTGGAAACTGGAACTTACTCGTCAATATAGATTTCTCATTTTTTGAAATATGGAACCTACTGTGCATACCCTAAAACTTACTTTGTCATAGATTTTAGGGTCGGTTATGAAGTCCACTCAGGTTCCACCTATATTTATAATTAAACGATTATAGTGAATCATCACCTCTAATTACCACAATTTACTATTACAATCCACTGGTTACAACTTATATTTATACACACAAAGAATATAAAACATTAACAAAGTAAATATCTCAATTATTGATACCGCCGAAAATGGAAGCTTAAACTAGTGGTTTTAGATAACACGCTCATAATCGGACACCATCAAATATGGCGGGATTGCATGAAGACATTAAATAAGAAAAACACAAAGGCTACATTTGGTCGACTGTATAAAAGCCAAGATAGGATATGTTTTATCCTATCCTGTGTTTGGTGGTGGTCCAGGAAAGAATAAGGTCGGATATAAACCGGATATAGCCCGAATAAAAAAATCCAGGAGGAGGAGGTAGGATGACCCGGATAAGATTTTTAATGCCTATTTTTCCAAAAACCCTACGCTCCACTCGCCGTCATCTTCATCCCCACACCTTGTGCGCTTTAACCAAAAAAATTTCTCAACTTTTTTTCCTTCACCGAATCCTCCGGACCAGTAAATAGCAAAAAAAAATAATAAAAATTACCCTATCCGACTTTAAATCCGTAGTCCACCAAACAATGGACAGGATATGAAGAAATCCCAGAATTTCTTATCATATCATATCCAATCCTATCCTGTTTAGAAATCCGGACGATCAAACGCAGTCAAAGACTTAATCCAAATTTTAGGTTCCAATCGTTGGAACCGGTTTCCTAATTTTTTGAACCTTGAACCTAGTTTGGATACCTTGCAACCTGAAACCGGACCGGTGAGAGCCGGTCCAATTCTCCGATTTCTGATTCCATCCTGGAACCGTGCTTATCCCTAAGTCGAACTCCGGCTTATCGTGTCGCTAGATCATGTATGCATAGTCATGACTCATGACGGGACGGAGACATCTTAGTCGATCACGACCGAGGCTCGAGTCGAGAGGCCCGTCATCTGCCGTCGAGCCAAACCGTGAGCTAACAATGTGGCCCATACAACACAAGGCCCATATCGTCTTCTCCCCCGCGTTCATTCCTCGAGCCATCGCCCAACCGCAAAACCCTAGCCCCTAGAACCTTCCATTTTCTTCACGAAGCCTCAAGTCTCTCTCCGAGGTTTTAAAGCCCCTCAGACACCCTCGTCGTCGCCTTCTCGCAGCTTCGAAACCCTCCACCCCTAAAACCCTAAGGCTCGAGCGCTCGAATCCCCGAAGGAGGAGGAGGAGAAGGAGGACGAGGATGGCGAAGCGACTAGTGCCGCTGCTGAACCGCGTGCTGGTGGAGAAGATCGTCCCTCCCACCAAGACCACCGCCGGCATCCTGCTCCCCGAGAAATCCTCCAAGGTAAACTCCTGCGCCCATACATACGTCCCGTCGATGCACCGTCGTCGTCCTCCGTCTCGTTTCGATCTGATTCGATCCGTTTGCGTTCCTGGGAAAAAATACAGCTGAACTCCGGGAAGGTGGTCGCCGTTGGGCCGGGGGCGAGAGACGCGCACGGGAACGCGATCCCGGTCTCGGTCAAGGAAGGGGACACGGTGCTCCTGCCGGAGTACGGAGGGACGCAGGTGAAGCTCGGGGAGAAGGAGTACCACCTGTTCAGGGATGAAGACATCTTGGGGACGCTGCACGATTGATCCCCGGTCCGTGTACGGTCGTGGTCGATTGATTCCGGTCGTATTGTTGTCGGGATTTTTCGGTGGGGCGGATTTTTCGCTCGATGTCGAACGACGTTGTCGAGCTCGCAAGTGCGAGTCGATGAGATCAATTTGTATCCTGTGCGATTACTCCTTTGTTTAATGCTTTGTGCGATGCTAGGACGTAGAGTTCCAATTAGTCAATGAGAATCAATTTGTATCCCGTGCGAGCGATTCCTCCTATGTTTAATGCTTTGCGCGATGCTAGAACGTAGAGCTCCAATTCTTCCTGCGACGGGAATCGTGACTTCTGGTTTCCTTTAATTTCCACCGTCCTTTACATGATATCAAGGTGGTCGGTGAGTTCATGATATCAAGGTGCGAGTCAACTGATCTTTCTCATGTTCGTAGGTTTTGGTCCGAGTCGTGATAAACTAGAATCATTCAGACGATTTGGTCGTGTCTAAAGGAAAACTCCATCGCATCGATTGATGAAAGATCAGTCGGTAGATAGCTATTGAGCCACATCTCGGGTCTTTCTCGAGTCATTTCACCTGTCTTGCTGGATTTAATAGTGGTGACTGCCACGATTGCCGCCATTGGCACGACCAGTTTACTCAACCAAAACAGATGAGCAGAAAAGGCTCTTCATGAAGACAGGAATCCGCAATTACAAACTCCGTGCAAGCGATAGACCACATATGCGCAAGTCGTTTTCACCCTATCTTGCTCTCATACTAACGAAATGAGGAGCTGTTGGTTATGAGAATGCAGCTAGCTATTCTGTATTTCTCTTCTTCGATGTCAGTTGCTACTTCAGTAATTTCACCTCTTAAGAGCAAGCTGCAGGGCTCTTCCAAAGAGGACCAAATAGCAAATCACAGACTAGGTAAGAGACGTTCGCCCGTAAAAATGACTATGGCCAAGAGTCGGGAGTCGATGGTGGGTCGCCAACGCCAACAATGACATGGGTTGGCGAAAGGTCTAATCTCCGTAATTTGCCTTCCCCCGAGACCCTGGCTCAAGGAAGACTCCATTATGAAAAGATCTAAGCATATATTAATGAACATAACCCCCCTGGAATTCAGAAGTCATGCTCGGTGAGAAAACAAACAATTCACATGAAGCATACAGAGCAAACACAAAGCAGTTTCAGTCTTCAATTCTCTTCTTCTTCTTCTTCGATTTCCCGTCAGAATGCTCCCTAGAAAGAGATGAAGCAGCTGAGCCGTGATCTCGGGAATGCTCTGAGAACTGTGCAGTTATTGCGCTGCCATGACCTCGCCCAGAGTCTTGAGTACTATTCCCCAAACCCAAGGAGTCAGTGGACTCATGAGGATATCTCCTCTTGTATGGTTCTGATGTCTCTCCAGCATAAGATATACCGCTTTTCTGCCGACTGCTACGAGTGGAGGCTGTGTTTCCTCTGGATGAACGTGAACTTCTCAGTATACTGTTTGATGTCAAGTGGGGAAATTGACCGGAGGCATTTGTAACTGACGTTCTGGATGGTGTCTGAGACAATGGTCCTAATTGCCAAAGTTCCTTGAGCTCATTAGGATCTGGGTAGCGCACCAGGGAGACTCTCCTTGAAATCTTCCCAACTGTCAAAAATAGAAGCATTATATTTAAGGCGCAAAGTCAACTACAACAAATTTATCAGAGTGTCCAAAAAAACATAGCTGACTGTGAAACCAGTGTGTCCAAATCAAAAAACATAGACTCTCCTTAAAGTTCGTCTATCAAATCAAACATAGCTGAGTAATACGAAACCGTCCACAGAAAAAAAGACGAACAATATCAAAGCAATTGATACTAGAACTTAAGAGTGCCTAATTTATCATGAATTGGTCATCAATGTCTAAGGTAATAGCCTGCTTGCTGCTAGCCTGCCACTAATCTGGATTTTGGATAAATTTTTGTGCCTCGACTCTGAGCTCTACAAATTGGCTGATAAAATTCTTGCAATTGATAGGAAATTATCTCCATAAACTGGAATTCAGCTCCACTAAGCTGTTTCTTTTTAATTTTCATGCCTTCCTGTTTCTAGAAGCTGCTTGGCGACTCACATCAGCAAATTATTGAAGAGCGAATATCCGAAGAAGCTACTTTCGCAGATTTTGCCTTAGAACATATCAAGTATGACACAGCTCAATACGCAAAAACAGATGAACATGAGAAGGGAAGTGTACTTTCATATTAGAGTATAATTTGCACAACACATTAACTTAGAGATAACGCCCTCAACTACTATACTTAAGGCACGGCAGAAAAAACTTTGTAAAAATAAAATAAAGGGCATCAAAATGGGTAGTAATGCATACCGAATCTTGGACCTGAGGAAGAGGACACGAAAACTGTTGCATCGGGCTCTTGAGCAGCATAGCTAACCACATCATATTCCTTGCCTTCAACAGAGAGAAACAACACAGCAAGACAGCTAAGCAAGTGAAGCCACAAGTAGAATCCTACTTAGCACAAGAAAATCTGTTCGCCTATGGAAAGGATTGACGATTACCAGATGAATCCTCACAACTCCCCAATTTCCCGTCGCGATGAAGCTTGAGTGTGAGTTCTTGGCCATCTAAATCAGGAGGCTGCAATGTGATCAGAAAAGGGGCATCGCCGCAATCACATCCAATGCCAAGATGCTAACCCAAAACATTCAAGATAGCATTTTTACGCAAGAACAGCGATCACTTTGCGCAGATAAACTGCGAAAACGTGCGAACGCACACCATCTAACTGAAAACAAAACTGGATGGTATCTCCCAAACCTCACAATCTCACAACATGAAAATCTCAGGAGAGCAAAAACCAATCAAACACAAAGAGACCACACCAGACCAGACAAGAAAAGCCATGTATGCACCGTTCGGCATTGTTCTTAAATTTCTGCAGACAAAACAGAGGGCCAAGGGCAAGGAATGGTGACACGGTACCATCTGGGTAGGCCACTGGATGAGCCAAAGTTCGGTGGAGTCGGAAGCGTCGAGATCGACCAGAGCTTCTTTCGAGTCTTCCACGAATTCCGGCGGAGGCACGTACCCTTCGCCGTCGGCGGAACCTGCTCCACCGCCCATTACTTACCGAGAAAGCGGAAAAGCTCCTTCTGCTCAGGCCCCGGCAGCTCCAATGTACCGAGAGAAAGACAGACGGATGAAATCGTTCGGTCGCGAGGAAAGAGCAAATACATAAAACCCTAGGAAAGCAGAGAGACGACGGGAGGCGGACAACCTCACGTGCCGGAGCTCAAGACATCACGTGCGCGAATTCAGGAAGTCGAGCTTTACACCTTTGGGCCTCGGAGTGCATTTGTCTCTTTGGACCATGGGCCTGCAATGTCCAAATATGCTAGAGGAAACATGGGCTTTCCTTATCAGCTAGTGCGCAAGCCTTGGCCCACATTAACATGCAATTTACTGATGCATAAAGGTATCACCAATGCCTAAGCCTGACTTAGAAGCAAGTAGGACTGCATGTCTGCATGGATTGCCCTTATCTCTACTTGTAAGATTCAAGGCAATATCTGCTAATATATTGATCCCTGAGATTTTCGAACAAGATGGAAACACATGGGAATCCTCCAGCTTGTGCAGAATTCCATTTAGAAACAATTGCTCTAATGACGATTGCATAACCAAACTATCCCAGCAATTATAGGCGTGTGATATCTTACTTTTCGTTCTTTTGCCAGCGGCTCTACCGCTTAGACCGGAGACACCAGATTGACAAACCTACAGTCCATACTTTTCCAGCTCCAATGCATCGTTTCATGCCGAAAGAAGCAAAACTGGGCGATTGTATAAATATTTTGCAATCGCAGTCGATGCCCCAGGAAAATTTTCGGGGTCCTAATCGTCACAGCTGTAGTGATATCCTGATGGAACCATTACTACAGTGGTCCTAAAAAAAAACAAACCACCAAACCTTGTAGAGCCCCGAAAATTGTTGATCGATGGTATTAAAAGGCATTAACGCTAGCCCGAGAAGCAATTTGCCGGCTGTTTTAACATTCCAATGAATGGGGTAAGTGGATTGCAAATGAATTCATAGTGGATTCATTTATAACCCACTTATTTTGGCCACTTTATTTTATAGACCTATATATTATGCTGGCCGAAATTTTTATGACCCATTTAATTACTTTTAGGTTATTAAATGGGGTTTGGACCCATTTTAACATGTCTACTAATACTTAAGAACAAGCTTGTGCCCAAAATACCCAGAACACATGGAGCATATTTAATTTTCTCATATATTCAGTTTGCAAATCAGGGGATGGACGGGATTGAAGACTGGTTGGCCGACTGTTAAAACTCAAATCTGAACTCAACATCGTTAGATCTGGTCGCCGGAGTGCCTTTGGAATACGTGGAAAGCTAGAAATAACGTTGTCTTCAGGCAACAGAGAACAGACAGTGGAAGCATCCTTTGCCATGAACGAGAGCTACTTGCAATGGAGCTCAGTTACGGAAATCCCAGCGAAGAAGCAAGAAAAATCTACTTGGGGTCTGGACTCCACCCGCCGGAAGTACCCTCTCAAGCTCAGTATCGATGCATCGGTTGAAGAAGGCTCATACGACGGAGCAATTGCCTGCATGCGTCAAGACTTTCAGTGAAGGTCTTCTCGGTACCCCCTGCAGAAACCCTTGCGTGTCTAGAGACTTTTGAATTACTTCTTTATCTCTCGCTCGGATCAAATTCTTCAAACTAGAATCTGATAGTTTATCGATGATAAGCTAGTCTAACTGAAGCTGTTCAACCTTCGTGGCAAATTGAAGTACTTATCAGAGAATGCAGGAACTGGATGGGCCTATTCAAAGCAGATTCAACTAGCCCACTGTTACCGGGAAGCCGACCCTCTTTCGGATTGGGTCGCTAAAGCCCGTAAAAGGAAATCTCTCCCATGGACTAGTTGGGTTCTTAACCCTCCTCTGCCATTATAGGAACTCATTTGCTCTGAGGCCCAGTTGTTTTGTTCAAGAATGCATTTAGAGCAAATCTTCCATGCACGGTGACAAATCCTGAATGCAGTCTTTTATAATCAAGTGCAAAACTACTTCAGGGTTGGCGCAATTGGTTTGGGACTTTGGAAGAATTCCCGTTCGTAAGCTGGAGATCACTTGTTGGAGTCTCATCGACTGCATGCAAATTGTTGTGGGTTAGGATCACTTCTACTTGTCAAATGCAATACTTAACTAGTTAATTGGACTTGCAAGGTGTTGCATGAGTTTCAGATAGCTGAGTCTCTACCACGTGCTCCTAGATTATCGAAAGATTAAAGGTAAGTGCATCATTCCATGGATGCCATGCCACATATTCTGTTGATCACATCAGTTTAGTGCATTACTAACTCTATTCGAAAAATTTACTTGATAATTATGAGTGGTGGATGCACTTAAGATATGTGATAAAGGATTGACTTACTTGTGTGGGCACGCGCATGTCTATATATATTTGTGTAGCCCTTATAAGCAATTATATATTACAGCATTTCGCGATTCTCTAATGACTATGGAAAAATAACCAAACTCGACTTTGTCACAAAGAATGCTGTGTTGATTATTGATCAACAAGGGTGTTAAAGATACAAAATCCATGCTAACCCAACAAGAGCACAACCTGCTATGACCAATCATAGCAAGAATACAGAAGAGGGGTCCGAGTCCAGCGAGCCAAAGTTTGTTGACCCACGCCCTCTTCAAACCTCACTGCAGTGTACTACGCAAATTGGGGAATAAAATACAGAAAGTTTTATAAAATTTTCCGGAGACAACGGCTATTAATACTGGACAGTCCCACAACACCCTCTCCGAGCAATATCAGTACAAATAAGAAAGGACACAACTGCACCGAACCCAGAAGCGACCAAGCCACCAGATGCCAAAAAACACCCAAAAATCAAAGCTCAGAAAGAGGGTTTGCCAACTCCAAGATATTCACAACACACACTCTGCATTGTAAGAAATTATAAGAAGGTTCCAGGAATCAAGGGTCATATGACTGGACCCAAAAGATAAGCAAGAACCTAGGTTTTGTGTCTCTTCCCTTCTCTCTCTCCCTCTCTCTCTCTCTCAAAATTCCCACAGAAGGTTCTCTTCTCAGAATTCGGTCAAAACCCCACTTTTCGTCGCACTCTCAAGTCTGCTCCAGCGTAAGAGATCTCATTTTTGGACTTTCTACTCAATTCAGTGCAATGACAACTTCTGCAGCGCCTGCAAGAACAAGAACAGGAAGGAGACACTGTATTGGAGTGAGGAGCGCAGTTTTCTTGTTATGGGTCCTCGTAGTTTTCTCGGCCGAGCTGATTCTGCTTCTCGCGGTGCAAGATAAGAGCACCAGGGTGACGACTAGTAGAAGCGTCTCTTCGGAGACGTCTGACAAAATTGGAGCGACGACGACTAGCAGCGACCGATCTGCTGCCGGCAGCGTCAAGTCTCTACCAAGAAAAGCGAAGACGTTTCACGCAGTCACCGTCCATGCACCTTCTAACCCTAGTAGCAACGAGGTTGCGAATGCCACTGGAGATCCAGACAAGGTATATGAAGAAGATAAGAGAATAATTCACACAGGTCCAAATCCTCTACACAACTAGAGGAAGAAGAGGAGAAAAAAATAAATAAAGTCACTAGCTGTTGGTAGGTACTTCGTTTTTATTTTTGTAGCTTTTCTTTAGCTACTGTCAAAATTAAATGCTACGAGTCCAAGCGAACGTATATGACTGCGATCTCATCTTCCGGTCATCAGTGCACGTAATTTATTTTTCGGTTTTAGTTAAGAATGGCAGAAGTGAATGAGAGCATCAGTCTAGCCTTTTTCAGTCCATGTTTAATGTGGTTCTGGACAGTTGTTGCAAATGGAGAGAGAGAGAGAGAGAGAGAGAGAGACAATGAAGAGGCTAGGCTTTAATGCTCTTGATTCTTAATTACTTTTCACTGTTCTTCTTCTTCCTCCTGTTCTAGTTCTTGTTCTTGTTCTTCTGTACATTTCTATCGGCATTGATTTATTGTGTTTGAAGTTTGTCTAACGATGATATTATATATATTCATCTTGCATTTTGAGCAAGGTCGTGAGTTTGCAGTTAACTGGTTGCCCTGGTCTTTCATTTTTCATAATATAATGAACTTCTATATGTATTCAAATGTTTCATGGTGTTTGAAATTCGAGATGTGTTAATGAATGTGTCCTAGATACTTAGTAAGCATGGTTCAATAACAAACGTTTCGATTTCCAATGTAAACTATATATAGTCCACGAGAAAAAACTGTGCATTGAAAAGGTAAAATCTTATTTTATTTCGTAACAAGTGACCAAGAGATATTCAATACCATATCCTTACCTTATTAGTTATTTCCAAGACCTTTCAATATTAAATAAAGAGCAATGTTAGAGATACTGAAACCGGCACATTGAATTGGTTTAAAGCATATGCTGCGACGCTATGCAAATGATAATTTAAGTTAGTCATGATCGTTTAAACGCCTGATAAAAATCCATCACGTCACCTTAAAAATTGATTAAAGATATCGGCGTAAATGTCTCTAGAATCAATGTTGAATAATAATATAAAGCCTGTTTCGTCTGCCTACATCTTTGATCTCCATCTGAACTTTCTGTCGACATTTAAGTTCCTTGCTAGCTCAAAAGGGCAAACCGCTTGGAGATGTCTAGATTGGAGGCTCTAACGGATGTGAAGTTAGAGTAGGGTTTCAGGTCTTTGAGTTTGAAGCAAAATTAGGTTTATGTCATGGTCGCGGGTTACGCTACGAGATTGCATGGACAGAATTACATGCTGGAGAGATCTGACCACATATCTTATAATAGCTAACCACATTAGACACGACATGGATATCCGATTCGCCAAGTTGATGTAATGCTTTCTCGTAAATTACACTTCCCTCCTGACGTATGGTGAGTCCTATGCTAAACACTACATTAATTCCACAGTCGTTGACAAATATGATGCCTTCAACATTCCTCATAATATCATAATACATTTAAAACCGTGTAAGCTTACCATGCAAGACTCAAGAGAATGCACGCGAGCACAAAAAGATCCGATAAATGATTTTTCCGAAGCATATACGTCCCGTATGCGCGAAGAATGAAAGAATTACAATCACAATGCCAATTCAAAGAAACCGGGTTTACTCGCTAAGGTTCTTTTTCTTCACGGTGCATCGTTACATTACACATGGATTTTGAAAGGAACAAAAAATAAAGGGATAAGTGCATTGAAAGTCCTAAAATTTATCACGAAAGTATAATTGAGTCCTAAAATTTTTAAAAAGTATAATTAAGTCCTAAAACTTATCAAGTTGATCCAATCAAATTCTTCCGTTGAATATACTTTTTAAAAGTTTTAGAATTCGATCACACTTTCATTACAAATTTTAAGTTTCGAAAATTTTAAAACTCAATTGCACGTGCATCGATAACTTTTAGGATTTTGAGTGTACCCGTCCCGAAAACAAAAGAAGAAATGATCAAATGAGGGGGGGTGGGGTTTAAATTAAATAGGGCATGTGGTCCAGCGGAACAAAGGTCGTGTGCACCCATCCAAAACCCCGAAGCTTCAAGCTGCCTCAGGGGGGCTGAGGCGGGGGGGAAGCTGGCGGAACGCGGTTGGCCAACCTGGGTCGGGCCACGCAACTTGATTATTCCCACGGGGGGGGATGACCCGCACCGTATCCCACCCCACCCCTCCTTCTCTTCCTTTGACTTTAATGCACGTTCGAAAATTTCGGGTGTACTTCAAAGCGAGAGCGACGGAGGGGGGGATGGATGCCTGTCTCCCTCGCTGGTTTTTGCTGGCAGCCAGCACGCTTTCTCAAGGTTCCTCTGGACAATATGCTACACCCAAAAGACAGTCATTCGTATTATTAATAATATTTATATTTCTGTGTCCGCACGAATCATTAAAAACCCGTCATTTGCTGGGGGCCATTGGAATAATGTTTGGGTCTGGCCTAGTAATGTTGACCTATATGTTACTAGGAAAATGCTACAGGAGTGTGCTTCTTGTTAGGTGATTTGGCTTTTATCCCTTGGAGCGCTTGCTGAGCCTCGTTGAAATGTGCCTTGAAGATTCAAGATTTAGTATTCGAAGAGGGCGGTTTATATTAAAATGAGCATTTCTTATTTTAGAGGAGGAAGTTTGCGAGTTGACTCTCACTGTACTTTTGAAAACTTCTTCTGTTAAACACGATGCCTTGTACGATACAACGAAGCGACCAGAAAAAAAACAAGCAATGGATAAACAAGATGAGATTTATCATTTTCGGGAGGGGTCTGTTATTCGGAAAGCGTTGGGGTTTAATTTGCAAATGATTGGAATCACGGGATGTCCATCCATCTTTTCGTACACAACATAGATATCTCTTGCTTAACCATGAGACATTCAGATTTTTAGAGCGAACTATATAATTGATAAAATTTATAAGGGTAAGGAAGATTTACGAAAGTCTCGTTACATGTGTAACTACGAGTCAGTTGTGTGTGATTATGTCTTTCTTCACGCGTATTGTTAAATTTCCTATAATGCCTTACATAGTGTAGGAAATTCAGCTTAGAGGTAAGAGTATCGGAGCCATTGGTTGTAATTTGAATCGACATTTATGATTATTTCAAGTAATTTAATTCGCAAAAATGAAACATTAGATCAAAATATGGTAAACTACATTACCTAAAACCGGCGTGGGAATGAAAAATGATAACTTAGATAGCTTAAAACTCCTGTTTCACCTTATTTGAATTCATATAGGAATGATATCCAGTTTAATTGTTTAAGGGAGGCCAAAAAAGAATGAAATTTCGAGTTTAATTGGTATACTCTTTTGGCTTCGTGTTATGAAGTTTCGTGTTTTCAGAAACTAGAGATATTAATATTTTACGCATTCTAATTACGAACCATTAGAACTATATCTACCTCTTCTAAAGTCTGAACACAAGAAGAATTAAACAAAATGTTTAATTAATTTGAAGATGGCCACACCAAAAACAAAAAGTGCTCTAATACTGTTTGTGTTTGAATTAGACGACATATAAAGAGAACAACCCTCTAGGTTTAAACCCTATGAACCACGGATACCATAACCAAAGCTACGTCTCTATTTTTTACAGCTCTGGCACACGTCTCACTCCATCGTTCGTAATTAAGATCCTCATAGAATCACTTATCTAATCAAACATCCTCAGAAAACAGCCGCATGTATAGGTCATTCACCCTCATATGCAACAAGTATGCGGTCGCAGAGAGTCCTCACCCATGTTGGTCGAATAAAAAAACCAGGTTAGGCAGTCTCAATGTCGCCTTCAGACAAAACAAGAGTTCATCCTTCCGAGGAGAGATCTACGACGAATTAAACAAGAGTGGCCTATATGGAAACTTCGTCGGAATCAGATTCTAGTCAAATGAACCCTCATAAAAACCCTATGAAATAGCTTCAGAGGGAGAGAGAGAGAGAGAGAGAGAGGCACGTTATACAATATTTTCCTCGTAACATAAGTTTTCGATTGTCCCGAAAGATTCTGTTGGGGTGAGAGAACGGATGCGAAGGCTTCGTTCCGGTGAAAGAGAAGATGGGCTTGTTCCCAAACGAAATGAATGTTTGCTTTATGGTGCCATTATAGCGCAATTTGTATAGTTTAATGCTCTCATTCTTAAGTGGGTGTCTGTGTGAGTGATGAAGAGAGTGCAACTACCCTCTCCCTCTGCTCTCCCTCTCTCTCCCTCACTCTATCGCATCATCCATTCATGCATGATAATAAAACTGCGGTTTATTGCTCTCACCCACCACCACGTCGATGCCCGACTCCGTTTTCGGTTCCCCGATCCGGGTCAGTCCCGATCCTCGGGCCGACTCTTCGCAAACATATCTTCCCGCTTCACACTGCACCATATTATTGGCTCAGTGTATCATGAATGAGGAAGCCGAGGGGCTTAAAGGAGGGAGGACCCACGACGCCTGCGTGCTTGGCCACCCCATTGCTATAGCTTTGATCATCCATCACTAATGGTGATTGAATGGCAACCGCCCCAACACGGCCCTATGCATTCCTATTAATGGGTTAATTTAATGGGGAGGGTCGTATTCGTGCCAGTTTTGTCAGTGATGTCCATGTTCATCCGTTTCATCTCCTCGCAGTCGTAGATTTACGTAAACCGTTTTGGTTTCTGCAGATGCTCCTTCGCTCCAACCTAGCTTCCTGCGTAGGGCTCTGGCCTAGATAGGCTGGGCAAATGAATAATGTGTGTCAGTTCTCGATCTTGTCGAATGCTGGCACACGGTTTGAAAGTCAAAGGAAGGAGCAGGCTCGTGCAGAGAAAGAGTAAACAATTTCGCAAGCAACAGCGGTTGTTGCTGTTTTTCGGGCCCAGACCCGCCACTCTGTTGTAATTTTTAGGCCTGTTGGGCTGGGCCTGGACAAAAAATCAAGGCTCGGTCGGGCCTGGGCAAGAACCTTGAAGCCGGGCCCACCCACACATGTATAGCAATATGTAGAAGAATGAATAGGCTGTGCTTGGTAGCCCGGATTTAAGTCGGATCTTGTCTGGTGTTTGGTGATGTTTTCCGGACCGGATAAAATGTTGGATAAGAAATTCGATTTAGGGGTGGGGATAAACCCTGATTGGATAACAAATTTAAGAAATAAAAAAATCATATTTAATCTTTTAACGGAGTGATAAAGTGACATATTGGATATTACTGCGTTGGCACCACCTGCCCTGAGAACCACCACCAAAATTATTGATCATTGTCACTTCCAACCACTACACGATCGCCATTGCCTCCGACCACACTGGTCATCACTACCGGCCAATGATTGTGTTCCGACGAGTGAGTGGAAAAGGGCCTAAAGAAGATTGTTGTGCCAGATTTGCATTGATCATCCTTTCCACCCTAGTTGCATATGTCCTTCATGTCGAGCTCGACTTTTTATACATGACTCACGAGACGGTTGTTCACTCGGCCAACACACCATCAACTTCTTGGCGATCACGCTCTCGAGTGTCGAGTTCCACTTGCTGTGCATCAAGAAAGCTGGCGCCTCTCTTAACCGCTTTCTTCGGCAATAGAATCTGGTCGTATGACCCACTTGAAGTGTCTCTCGCTGTTCACAAGGTCATCCCAAAATTACGTGAATTCGTGTCAGTTTAAAGATGTCATGCTTCCGAGGTCTAACTTCCCAAAGATGTGATCAAGTCTCTCGTACAAAGACAAAGTTAGAGATGGGATTTTCAAAGATTTTTAAAGATTTTCAAATGAAAAGAATTTTCAAAAATTTTCAATCTTATCTTAGGTTGCGGATTTTCAAAGATTTTTAAAGATTTTTTTTCAAAGAATTCAAATCCTAACTTAGGTTGCACCAAACATATGATATGATATTTTTACAATCCGGGGATATGTGGAAGATTCAAATCCCATTTTATCTTATTCTATTCCAATATAAATTCAGATGTCCAAACCCAGCCTTAAAGGCTCCATCCTGATATTTAAATTTTACAAACACTAATAGGATAAGATAGGATCAAATTCTAGCATAGGAAAGAAAATTAGTATAAAACCCGTAGGGTAAAGTAATAAAATGAAATACCCCAAGGTCCTAATATTATTTTTGTTCAATTTTTTTTAGTTTTATTCGTTTTTGAGGCCGAAATGGTAAAACAAAAAAATTGAAAGGTGGGCATCAATTTTCTCCTTTTTAAACTCTAGTTCGAGTAGTTTTTTCTTGAAAAAGAGGAAGGTACTACTTTGCATACTCTAGTTTCTGAACTCTTTCCCTAATGGCAATAACTTCAAAGCATAAAGTGTATGTTTTTCCTAAACTTAAAGTACAATGTATAGGGTGTTGAAAATGGATGGCCTAAAAAATAGGCACGAGAAGAAAAAAGTTCGAGGATAAGTTTTTGTAAGGGTTAATATCACGAAAAATCCTAAACTGGTATACCCGTGATAATTTTACCCCAAACTATTTTTTTGACCATAAAAAATCCTAAATTGGTACACCTGTGATAAATTTGCCCTGAACTATTTTTTTGACCACCAAAAACCCAAAACTGGTATACTTGTAACAATTTTACCCTCTGTTAGTGTCCGTTAAATTATATTAATATCACGAAAAATCACAAATTGGTAAACTTGTGACAAACAGAGTGATAAAACTCAAAAACGGTACATATGTCAATTACCACGTGTCATTAAACTTAACAATTTGATAGTAAAATTTAACGGAAACTAACGGAGGGCAAATTTGTTATAGGTGTACCAGTTTGGGGTTTTTTATGGTAAAAAAATTAGTTCGGAGGTAAAATTATCACAGATATACCAGTGTGGGGTTTTTTATGGTTAAAAAAATAATTTAGGGTAAAATTATCATAGATGTACCAGTTTAGGGTTTTTTGTGTTAAAAAAATAGTTTGGGATAAATTTGTCACAGGTGTACCAGTTTAGGATTTTTCGTGGTATTAACCCTTTTTGTAATGAATAAAGGGACTAGAAGTTTTTGAAGTTTTTTTTTGATTAATATCACGAAAAACCCCAAACTGGTACACCTGTGACAAATTTACCCCAAATTATTTTTTTTACCACAAAAAACCCTAAACTGGTACACCCATGATAATTTTACCGCAAACTATTTTTTTGACCATAAAAAACCCTACACTGGTATATCTGTAACAATTTTATCTCCAAACTAATTTTTTAGCCATCAAAAATCCCAAACTGGTACACCTGTAACAAATTTACCCTCCGTTAGTTTTCGTTAAATTTTATTATTAAATTGCTAAGTTTAATGACACGTGGTAATTGACATGTGTACCGATTTTGGGTTTTACCCCTCTGTTTGTCACAAATTTACTAAATTGTGATTTTTTGTGATATTAATATAATTTAACGGACACTAACAGAGGGTAAATTTGTCACAAATATACCAGTTTGGGGTTTTTAGTGATCAAAAAATTAGTTCAGGGGTAAAATTGTCACAAGTGTACCAGCGTGGGGTTTTTGATGGTCAAAGAAATAGTTCGGGGTAAAATTATCACAAGTATACCAGTTTGGGGCTTTTGGTGGTTAAAAAAATAGTTCGGGGTAAATTTGTCACAAGTGTACCAGTTTGGGGTTTTTTGTGGTCAAAAAAATAGTTCGGGGTAAAATTGTTACAAGTATACCAGTGTAGGATTTTTTGTGGTATTAATCCTTTTTTTTTAATTTGTGCAATTTAATCATGGACTTTATTTTGAACGATTGGATCCCTAAATCATATATACTTTTTTTGTTGGAGTTGGTCGTTGTGTTAAAAGGATTAACGGAAGTGTTGAGTAATAGTTAAACCTCTATTAAGCGCCACGTAGTATTAGCATCCTAAGTGGCTGTTTGAAATTGTAAAAAATTTAAATCAAAAGAAATTTTACGAAAAAATGCAGAAGAAGGACATTTTGAAAAGCAGAAGACAGAAAAATTTAAAATAGAGAGAGAAGGGGGCAGAGGAGCCGCGGTGCCGCCCGGGTGTGGTGAAGTCCGGCGTCCCTTGTCATGCTCTCGCCAAGGGTGGGCGGAGGTCGCTATTTTCACTGCAAGGCCATGGAAGAACACACGCACATCAAGATAGCTGTTACAGGTGGACTTGTTCTATGCCGGGGATTTGGTCGCCAAGATCTACAAGGACGGCCGCGGTGCTGTCGCATACATCTGGATTGATCTGGGTGAAAATTGATCCGGTCGATGTCATTGTTCTTCAAGAATGTTAAAAGAACTTAAAGGAGTCTTGTTCAAGAATCTCAGTTCTCCTCAGAACCAGCTTGGAGTCGAACAATCTGCCGGTTTTGGCCGAGTCTTGATCCTATCTTCGACTCTTGTTCACCTCTAGTTGCAATATTAATAAATAAGAAGAATAACTCGGGCACCAAACATGCCAATGGGGCGAGGGGAAAACACTAAACAGTATCGTAGGGCCGCCAAATTTAAGTTACATCCGACGCAATCATTGATCAATAATTTTCGCTCGCAAGACAACTATCGAGCCAACCCAGTTAGTATTGGCAGATAGAGAGTCCTGGAAGCAGTTCGACCATGCACGAGGCGATTCTCAGCGATCCATTAATTGCATTTGGACAATGAAAATCGGTTGGTTGGCAGTTGGGAATTGGTAGAAATGTAACTTTGCAACCTAGTTATTGCGAAGTAAAAAGGCTGCAGAACCTGTCTTTCCTCAGTACAAACAGACAAGCTTAGCTATAATCAGTCACTAACTTTCGAGTGCTAACTGCTAAAGTGCCCGTCGAACGCACCGAAACATTTCTTGTGCTCCTTGTACTAGCGGAAGAATCAAGAAAGGAAGAATGGCTTTGCGAGGAAGGCTTTGCGGTGGAGGTCGATATCACAGCATCTGCCGACCAGTTCTACAGCTTCTTCAAGAAGACGTACGTCCCCCACCACCTTCCCGATGCTTGCTCCGACATGCACGCCGGCGAGTTGCATGAAGGTGAATGGGAGTCCCACGGATCTATTAGGAAGTGGACTTACTCTATCGGTAAGTGAAAACAAGAACGAAAAATTAATACCCTTCATTTTTCATTAGTTTTGCTTGTGATATCGCATCTTACTCGTAAGCGAGCAGTGGCTAAAAATTATAAGTTAGAAAGTCCAATCGGTCATCCCTCGGCAAAGATGCGTAGAGTCGTGTTATTGGTGTATTCTCACTTACATTTGATGGATATAAACTCTAGACGTATATATCATAGAATTTGATGGGTCTCATGTGAAACCCGTATAAATAATGATATGGCTAATACTAAAGAATAACTTCAATTTTTAATGCCACTAGACCCAATTTGGTAATGGCCGTAATCTAGATTTTGATGCAACAATATATTTGTGCAAAAGGTAGAACCTAGACATCCAAAGAGAAAGTAGAGTACCATGATGAGAACGGGGACATGATTCACGTCGGCATCGATGGAGATGTGTTCGAGCACTACAAATCCGCAAAGGCAATATATGGCGAGCGGCGCCCAAGGCCGACGGGCGAGAAGGCACCGTGGCCAAAGTCGCCGTCACACACGAGAAGCTCGACGAGAGCATGCCTCGCCCCATCGCCAAATCTCGATGTTATCATGGTCAACGTGACCAAGGACATTGATGCTCGCCTCGCCAAGGCGTGAACCCTACAAAAGGACCAAGAACTAAAATCCAAGCTTTCTCGACGTTGGACCCGTGTGGAGCTTTTGTTATACTGTCGTTGGACCGCACAAAAGTAGCAAAACATATTATCCATGTCGTATTGTGTATTTGTGGCCGGCCACTTGATAACTCCACCCACGTATTTGCTCGAAAATCAACAAAATTTGATTTTATGGATAATGCCGCCTTGATATGTAAAACCTATAAACGCAGATGGGACAAAATGAGCTCAATTTCTAATACAGGAGAGAAAAGATAGTATGGAACTCAATAGGTAAAGTGATAAATAAAATGAAATAACAGAAAGTCCTAAGATCATTTTCCCTTTATTTTTTCAGCTGGAATTAAAAAAAAAAAAGAAATAGGAAGGCGGCCCGATGGGCTGACCAGCCCATGTTTTCCCTTTTGGGCCGGGCCTCTGGAGGTTCGGACCCGAGGGAGCGCTGCCAGAGCCCGTCGGAACGTGCGCATGGAGAAACTTGCTAAAAAATTGTCCTCAGCTTTCTCCTTTATTTCTCCTTACTTGAAATTATAACCAAAATATTATAATTAAAATTTCTTAACATCGTTAAAGTTAAAAAAGAAATTTCTTAAGTTCTGTGTATTGTGCAGGCCTCCTAATGATGTCGTGTGATAGTCATTTAGTTTGTTTATATATATGTATATGCATCGAACACTAATTTTAGATTTTTATTGCAAATTTCATCATGAATCATTTACTTCTCGATTGGCAACTGTGAAACTTGAAACTTCGATTCTCCAGTTGTGCGTCGTCTTCGTGTGCCCTCACATTAAATTATTAAAGGAGCATACTTGCTTTATTGAATTGAACGAGTAGAAACAGAAGAACTTTTAATTTCTGAAAATCGTTGGATCTTTTCTGAAAAAAGCGAAAAGAAAAATCCCTTTCTTTTTTGTCCAGAACAAAATGCACGTGTCCTAAAATTTTACCGATTTCTTTGAAACGATAGTTATATAATCTCGAAAAGTGGATTCTCAAATCAGAATTTATTATAATTTCTCCTGATTCTTTCGTAAGAATCTATTATACTGACATTTTAAAGGTTTTATAGTTAACGAAGGAGATTTTCTCTAATTTTTTAAAATAATTTTTTGCGATTCTTTTGTAGGAAAAATTCGTTATTAACTAAATTTTAAAGGTTTTATAATTTTTTTTTGGTGGCCTTATTAGTACCCCCAAAACCGCGACGATGATTCACGCAACCGAAGAAGAAGAGCCAGCCCCAACCAAATCAAACCAGTTGGATCCTCCGCCGCCGCCGCCGCCGCCACCTCCTCCATCTCCTCCGGAACTCGCCGCCGGAAGCCGCCGCCGCCGCCGCCGCCGACCCGTCTCGGCTTCGTCTCCGAATTCGCAGGAGCCCCCTCCCCCTCCTCCTCTCGATTCGGCATCGTTTCGAGAGGGGCGAAGCAGGGAGGAGATGGGCGATTCCGACGATGCCCAGAAGGTCCGGAACATATGCATCCTCGCCCACGTCGATCACGGCAAGACCACCCTCGCCGACCACCTGATCGCCTCCTGCGGCGGCGGGCTGCTCCACCCGAAACTCGCAGGTAAGCTCCGGTTCATGGACTTTCTAGACGAGGAGCAGAGGCGCGCCATCACGATGAAGAGCTCCTCGATCGCTCTCGACTATAGGGGCTACTCGATCAACCTCATCGACTCCCCCGGTCACATGGACTTCTGTAGCGAGGTGTCCACCGCCGCTCGGTTGAGCGACGGGGCGCTGGTGCTGGTGGACGCCGTCGAGGGCGTCCACATCCAAACCCACGCCGTGTTGCGCCAAGCTTGGATCGAGAAGCTCACTCCTTGCTTGGTGCTCAACAAAATCGATAGGCTGATCTGTGAGCTGAAGTTGAGCCCCGTGGAGGCTTATAACCGGTTGCTGAGGATAGTCCACGAGGTTAATGGGATCGTGAGCGCTTATAAGTCGGAGAAGTACTTGTCGGACGTGGACTCGATGCTCGCGGGTTCCGCGGGCGGTGTGGTCGATGACGAGAATCTGCAGTTGATCGAAGATGATGAGGAAGATACCTTTCAACCCCAGAAAGGGAATGTGGCGTTTGTGTGCGCATTGGACGGGTGGGGCTTTAGTATCAACGAGTTTGCCGAGTTTTATGCTTTGAAGCTCGGAGCCAGTGCAGCCGCGCTGCAGAAGGCGCTTTGGGGCCCGAGGTACTACAATAACAAAACGAAGATGATAGTGGGCAAGAAGGCGCTGGGTGGAGGAGGGAGCAATAAGGCCAAACCCATGTTTGTCCAGTTTGTGCTGGAGCCACTTTGGAAGGTTTACCAGGCAGCTCTAGAACCTGATGGGCAGAAAGAGATGCTTGAGAAGCTCATCAAATCGTTTAATTTATCCATACCACCTCGTGAGCTCCAGAATAAGGATCCGAAAGTAATGCTGCAAGCTATAATGAGCCGCTGGCTTC
Organism: Syzygium syzygioides; assembly: GCA_031216285.1. Classification (NCBI taxonomy): domain Eukaryota; kingdom Viridiplantae; phylum Streptophyta; class Magnoliopsida; order Myrtales; family Myrtaceae; genus Syzygium; species Syzygium syzygioides. The sequence continues at coordinate 36,198,034 of CM062243.1, read as the reverse complement.
CTCTTTCCGATGCAATTTTATCCATGGTTGTTAGGTGTATGCCGGATCCAATTGCTGCGCAATCATTTCGCGTCTCACGATTGCTTCCGAAGAGAGAAGTTTTAGATAGTGGAGTTGACTCGGACGTGCTTGCAGAGGCAGAGCTTGTTAGAAGATCTGTTGAGAAATGTAATGGTAGTTCCGACGCACCGTGTGTTGCTTTTGTGTCCAAGATGTTTGCTATCCCGGTGAAAATGCTACCTCAAAGAGGTCCACAGGGGGGAGTGTTGAACAGTTCAAACGATGAAGGCCCAGGTGGTGAAACAGATGAGTGCTTTCTTGCATTTGCTAGGATTTTCAGCGGGGTTCTTTCTTCGGGGCAGAGAGTTTTTGTGCTTTCGGCTTTGTATGATCCCCTCAAGGGAGAATCGAAGCAAAAGCATGTGCAGGTAGCTGACTTGCATTCATTGTACTTGATGATGGGTCAAGGACTAAAACCCGTTTCTTCTGCAAAGGCAGGGAATATTGTAGCCATCCGTGGCCTTGGTCAGCATATATTGAAAAGTGCGACCCTTTCATCCACTATGAACTGTTGGCCCTTCTCAAGCATGTCTTTCCAAGTTGCTCCAACCCTCCGAGTGGCAATTGAGCCGTCTGACCCAGCAGATATGGGTTCCCTTATGAGAGGATTGAGGCTTCTGAACCGTGCAGACCCATTTGTAGAAGTCAGTGTTTCTGGTAGAGGTGAGCATGTGCTTTCTGCTGCTGGAGAGGTTCATCTAGAGAGGTGCATAAAGGATTTGAAGGAGAGGTTCGCTAAGGTAAGATTAGAAGTCTCACCGCCCCTCGTTTCCTATAAAGAGACTATTGAAGGTGATCAATCCAATCCACTAGAAAACCTGAAGTCATTATCTAAGAGCTTAGATTATGTTGAGAAGACTACTCCAAATGGAAGGTGCGAAATTCGAGTGCAAGTTATGAAACTGCCACCTGCACTAACTAAGGTGCTTGACGAAAGTGCCGACCTCCTTGGGGATGTTATAGGTGGTAAGCAAGGACGGAGCAGTAAAATTGTGGAAACACAGCAATCAGGAACGAAGGTAGAGGAGCATCCAACTGAAGCACTTAAGAAACGTATAATAGATGCGATAGATAGTGAGATCAACTCAGCGGCTGAGAATGACAAGGATCATGCTGATAAATGTAGAGCAAAGTGGCTTGAGTTCCTTAGGAGGATTTGGTCACTTGGGCCTAGACATGTTGGTCCAAATATACTCTTCACTCCAGACTCCAAGAAAAAGATTTCTGACAAAGCTGTTCTCATTCGAGGGTCGGCGTACGTATCTGAGAGATTAGGCTTTCTGGATACTGCTGATGGTGATGATATGGCTGCACAGCGAATTGTAGAATCTAATCAAGAATTGTACGATGAAGCAAAGACTCTTGAGAGTGGCATTGTATCTGGTTTTCAACTGGCTACATCATCTGGCCCCTTGTGCGATGAACCCATGTGGGGCTTAGCTTTTGTTGTTGAGGCCCATCTTTGTCCTTTGGCGGGCAAATCTGATGAACCCGAAAATAATCAACAGCCTGAGCAGCATGCCATCTTCACTGGGCAAGTTATGGCGGCAGTCAAAGATGCCTGTAGAGCGGCAGTTCTCCGAAATAAACCCCGACTTGTTGAAGCCAAGTATTTCTGCGAATTAAACACTCCAACTGAAAACTTGGGATCAATGTATGCTGTTTTGGGTAGGAGAAGGGCTCATGTTCTGAAGGAGGAAATGCAGGAGGGGTCACCGTTATTCACGGTCCATGCATATGTTCCAGTTGCTGAAAGTTTTGGTTTCGCAGATGAGCTAAGGAGATGGACAGGTGGAGCCGCTAGTGCTCTGCTAGTACTTAGTCACTGGGAAGCGCTTCCTGAGGATCCTTTCTTTGTGCCCAAAACTGAAGAGGAAATTGAGGAGTTCGGAGATGGCTCTAGTGTACTTCCAAATACAGCGAGAAAGCTGATTGACGCTGTGAGGCGTCGAAAAGGCCTCCCTGTAGAGGAAAAGGTTGTTCAGCATGCAACGAAGCAGAGGACCCTGGCTCGAAAAGTGTAGACGTTCTCCAACAAACATGTTGTGATATTAGCTTATAGAAATATATTTTTGAGGCTCTACATTTCACCACTGATTGAGTTGGAAATGCTGGATATACGAAGTTGAATCTGTATTTTAGCTGAATTAGTTTTTTTTTCTTTTTTCTCCAATTAAAGTCGATTTACCATCAAAAAGTGAAGCGACTAGGAAATCTCTTTCATGCTACTGAAACCTGGAGCCAGGTCGACCATTATCTGTACGCTCACCTCCACTGGGTGTCGCATCATTGTCCCCTCTTAGGTGATTCACCCGATCGAATCTCAATTGACAATCACAAAATTCTCTCATATAAGAATGTGGTATGTGCCAATTGATAATTAATTTGGGTGGACCCCTACGTGGTGCCGAGGAGCTCATACACACAACAGTCTATCTGATAACGTTCTATTGGTTGATTATCTGATTTACGATGTCGAGGTTCAACTAGTTACCTACGCTAAATCGAAAAAGCTCTTTGAGTCGGATGTTCTTCTACATTAATTACTGGCATCGGTTAGACTTAAATAGCGGATTGAATCATATTGTTAAGTGAACCGTGAAAGGGTCACGGCAACTTTTGATAACTGCGTCAATCGAGTAGTGATGTAAGACAACACTCCTTGTTACACATGACTATGATTTAGTGAATTAAGATAAAAGAAGGATTTTATTGGCAGAACCCACTGGGCGACTAGAGGTTAAGGTTGACATGAACCTGCAGAAAGTAAATGAAGTCATTTGGTTGAGGAAATTTGAGGCAATCGATTTGGGACATAGTTGCCTTGCTTCCATCTACACTCTGCAGGCAAACGATTGTTCTTCGGCTGATACATAGAAGTGAATGCATAACAAATTGAATGGTTTCTTAATTTTTCTTGTTCGCATGTAGATTATCCTTTCCTTAGTGATTCCAGATACAGCTATATCAGCAGATTAACATACAAGTTGCTTGAAGAAGGTTTTGACATGCATAAACAATTGCTCTCTTTATGGCGCTATCATTTCGTGGACAGAGCAGATTGGGCAGATCTTGTTATAATCTCTCTTCAGCATAATGTTTAGACGACAATGGATCTTTTTCTACTTTTAGAAGTGTATATATTCCGTTTCTCTTATTCAATCTCTTGGTTTTGTATTGACTGCAGAAAGAGTTTTCTACAGGCATGGAGCAAAGAGTTTTAAATGTTCAAGAGCTTCTTGAGATGTCGGTTTAGCGGTCTTCATGTGAAGGTGACCCTAATAAAGATCGCTTGTTTGTTTATGCCAAAGGGAATGTCAGATTGCCTTAGCATCTGCAATTGTTTCCTTTTCCATCATAAGTGTGCTTTTCTGTGTTCCATCTGGACACAGCAAAGTTCCTCTGTGAAAGTCGACCGATCTTGAATGATTAGCTATCACAGGGTCCATTCTTTTGAAATTTTGGGGTTAAGATGTCGTGTCGATGGGACAATCAGCATCATTTTGACTCCCGCTGCTCCAAAGACTCTGCCGCAATAGTCAAATTTCTGATAAAAGTGAAGCTTGCTGTATTCATCAGGTAATGTCTGGTGCTTGTTCAAGGTATCTGTTCTTGGCTCTGGTTCTCTTCAATGTGACTAGCGTCGAGTCTTCCTTTCTATGTTGAAAGATTTGTGCTGTGATCTTCTTCTGCTATATTATCGGAAATGCGACTGATATTACAAGACATGTTTGTGGCATCCTAAAATTCATGGCCAAGGGATTAACGGACCTTAATAGATTAGGGCGCTCGTCGACGGAAATTAGGAATTGAAGATTGGGTGTCGCATTAATGTTACCATTATCGTTTTTGAAATCGTGAGTTTGGATCCTTGGGATCAATTACCGTTGAGCTGACTAACCTGACATCGCGTTGTCCGTACGACCTGATTCTGTGCCAAACCCATCACCGTCATTTTTTTTTCCCCATCTTTTCCTTGCTCACCACCGGAACACCACCTCACCGCCGCCCCCTCTCTTCTTCTTCTTTCTTTCTTTTCTTCCTTTTTATTTCTTTTCTTTCCCCCTCACCACCGAGGATCACAACCACCAGCAACCACCCCTTCCCCTTCTCTTCTTTCCCCCCTACCACGTGGCAAAGGAGAGATGCCATGTGGCACCCATGCATGCAAAGGAGCTGAGGAGAAAATATTTGGTGAGTTTAATATTCCACGTAATCCATGCAGCACACCATTCAAAAGTCGACATCTGGCAATCCAGGCCTACCTTACTATCTCCAAATGTCGACTTTTGAATGGTGTGTCGACTTTTCCAAGTCATGCAAATCTGTCCGGTTTCACTAGATATCTTTGAATTGTCGGTTTTTACTTGAAAACATTGGCTTTTTGATTTTGGCCTACTGGAGATAGTAACCACTCTTACTTAGCTCTTCAATTATGCTTATTTGGCTTTGATCCGATGTCAAATGCTTTTGTAAATTGGGTAATCCTCAAATGAAAGAATATGAAATTGTGTTTGTGGAGATGTGTCGAATAAATTGAAAAGATTGTTTATGCATGTGGTTGTGTGACTAAGAGATGCTTGATGCCGTCGGTCTATGGATGACAATGCCCCGAGGAGCCTGCTGGGAAAGCGGGATGCCGTGGGCCGGTGGTTCACGATGCCTAGGAAGAGCTATGCCCTAGATGCCCCAGGAGTACGAACGGGATGCTGTGGTCAGTGGACCTATGAAGCCTGCACAGGCCGTTGAGTAATCTGGTGTACATTGATTGACAATCTTTTTGCCGGGTGATTAGTGCTCGAATGAAAAAAGAGAGTTCTTTTTTTTTTTTTGTATGCTGTGGCTAATTGTGGATTTGTTAGTTACCTATCTATACGACATTGTTGAGGTGCATGATATTATCTGTTTAGTATGACGAGATAGAGGTTATTATGTTGAGCTTTCGCTCACTGCTTGTTGTTGACACTTTTCAAAGTAGTAGCAATGCCGATCCTCCCCACTTCGACTTTGATTAGCTACGGGGTGCCCATCAATTTTGAGGGCTACCTGTATGAGTTTGTGGACCCACACTTTCCTAAGCTAGTTTTTTGTAAAATGCATATCCATTCTAACTGTTAATATTGGGTCTCCTGTGGAACTCATTTTTTTGGGATTTGTTGATGTTTATGTTTGTGTTGGAGGATGATTCGTGGGGCCACTCCCATATCAAGGGCTAGATGTAGCTGACGACAGTGCCAGTAGCACGGTGGAGTGAGGGATGTATTGAGGAGGAGAAGGAAGAAGGAGCAAATTTTCGGGAAAGACATGACTGTCACTTTTTGGAGATATGGTCGTGTAGTGATGGGTGACAGCCTTGTTTGTTTTTTGGTTAGGGTTGGTGGGTCGCGATGTTTAGACGGGTTAGAGTAGTTTGTAGTTTCCCCGTGTTTTGAACTCATCTTTGTATCACATTTATTATTATACGAAAGATAGATGCTATTTTCATAATTTGCGTGTCCTAACGCTTCTATGACTTTATGTTTCTATGACACATTCTTGTTATAAATGCTGACCTTTAGAAAGAAGCATTTTCCGCCTTTGAATAATTTGATGACTAATGAGGATTAGATGATTCACTTTAAAAGGGGCGTGTCTAGGACGCTACAATGTTCATGGTTCACTCTCTGAAATGTTTGATTTGTTGGGTTTTTGTGAGAACAACCGTTCTGAGAGGATCTTTTTGGCCATACGGTTCTAGAAGAACCCCCTTGCCTCTCATATATTTGACTGACAAGTTATTATCGACCCTGTAATATGCATTACAGCTGTATAATCTAGTGATTTGCAATTCATTTCTCTTGTCTGCTCTTTACTTCAAATATACTTTCTTTTGTTTGTTGAGACGCATCTGTTCCGTTCTGCTCCAACATTAGACTGTGATGGTTTTGAAAAAGGAATTGAGCATAGGTTGGTCTTATTCGAGGCAAGGTGACAGAAGCAGATTTTGTTTTTGTAAGGATCAGTCTTGTTGCTAATGTTGAGATAAGATCGTTAAAGTTTCTGGGAAGATAAAAACATTTTTGCAAAGTTCATTTTATAGGATTTCTTTCTGAATGTTTATCAACAAGGTTCGAAGCATTTGATCAGTCAAACATTTTAGTCCAAAATATGGTTACATAGTTTTGTTGCTCATCATACAATGTCCTGTACAATATACAAATTACACTGCAGAGTGCTTACGCCTCTAAAATAAGATGTTCCACCTTAATTTCAAAATGACACTAAAGTCAAAAGCTTAGAATTTACTTCTTCATGTTCCCCTTTCACGCATTTGTGAGTGTCAATGTTTTCAGAAATTGAGTCGGGGCGGGGGCCTGGTCACTCCGCTGCTGTTCTCTCTTATGATACTCAACGCATTGTTGGATGTACATTACCAAATTGCCACTAAGCCTAGTCACCACAGCACCCCACAACTCTGTCCGTCTGTCTGTCTCTCTTTGTCCCTCCTGTCGACGAGGGCTCAGCAGCATCAAGGATGATGACAGAAAGCTTAAGGGTCAAAGGGTGGTGGCGGCATCGAGGCAAAGACAGAGAGTGGGGAGGGGCGAGAAGAATGAGGCCGTTGGAGAAGATGTGGCCATTATGGTCGATGGCGTGAGTGCAGAAGGCAAACTAGGGCAAGAGGACGCCTGGCGGTGGTCATTGTTGTCCCTCGCTGTAGCTTCATGTTGGCATTGCCGGAAGCGGCAGCATGGGAGGCGCCTGATGGTGACGCATCCCTGCTCCCGTTGTGATTTTACAAGTTCTTTCCCATGTCCATGTTGAATATGAAGGGTATACATATTTATCAATCCTACCTAGCTTCTCAGAATGGGGAAAAAGTTACAGATATGACATACCAATCACCATTATCCAATATCTTGAATCGTTGAAATACAAAATAGTTGCTACACTCGAGTTGAGTGTCAGTTTTCTAAAGTGAAAGGATATGGGGTATCTTAGCATTTTTCTTCCCCTTTTATTATCGATGACAGTCAAATGATTATAGGCCCCAACTCAACTATTGTGATAATTCCTCATTCATCTAGTTCTTGGCTCTCGCAACATGCACACCACAAGTAAGAAAGTTCTCAGGGGTGTATTTATGGGGATCCTCCGATACAAGTAAAGCTTGAGCTTAAAAGAAGTGAAATTGACTGAGTAACGGCTAATGTATCTCCAATGTCTTCTGTCTCGAATGGTTGATCTTGGGCCACTATACTTGCGATGATGGTCCGGACGGAAGTGTATAAATGGGCTTGTTGCCCACGTTTCGACCCTTTCCGCTGAATACTTGGAGACGCGGCTGCTAGAGTCCCGACTGATGGGTTCGGATTGCTCTCCTTCCGGACTCTCCGTTTCGCTGTTCTTCCGGATCGCGCTGGGCTTTTGGCTTAGGAACCGGCCATCCTCACTTCATGGCTTTAAACGAGCCACGTCAATGGGCTTATTTGTTACTATTATTAGATTGTTCAATTGATGTACCGATTATTATTTATCAAGTTGAAATACAGCACAGAAACTTCAAAAGCAGGTCAGCCAAACCAGCTACAGGCTGTGGATAATTGTATCTTGGTTAGTTGTTGGTGCTCTTCCCGTATCCTACTGACAACGAAACAAGTGTTTGCGGTTCCAAGTTGCTGATCGGTATTTCGTTTCATCCAATGAAACATACCTTCAGACCTGTCCTTCTAGTCTACTGTACACTGAGAGCTTGCACAGTAGACCTCTTGATTGGTAGATAGATAGATACAATGCATCTTGACGTGCATGTAACAAGGTGACTGGCAGCAGCGGATCACGAAATCTTGGCGATCTATTATATTTTCAATGCATGTCATAACTTCTGTGACTGCGATCTTTAGATAAAGATAGTGGCCATGTGCAGTCACTGACTGTGATATTTACGTAAGGCCCACACAACTTTGTATGGAACCGAAGAAACATGACAAATATTTTAAGTACCATCCATTTGAGAACGATAGGCAACTCTTTTCACCAAATCTTGAGGATGCATTTAGCAATTTTATCTGATAGCAAATAGAAACTGATTATGTTCTTTTATTCCCAAAATCAGTCTGAGAATAGAAATCCGTTTGTTAAATTTTTTGTGTCCAAAATCAATTTTGGAGCAAAATCAAGAAGCAAGAAAAATAACTTCTTGATTCTGAAATAATTTTTCCGAAACTGATTCTTCTTGATTATTTTTCTTTTTTTTGGTTTGTTGTTATTTTTCGGCTTCGCCACCCGCCGGCCACAGGCCAGGGTTGGCAAGAGTGTTGCAGCCCTCACCGTTGGTCAGCGAGGGCGGCTTACGACCGCGACAGTGAGGCCTTGCCCAGCCAAGGCGAGGCCAACCTTGCCGTCGCCACCCAGATCCGTCGCCTGGGTGGCAATGACAAGGCCGGCGAGGCTCGACCTCGCCATCGCCTGGTTTGGCGATGGTGAGGTTGGTTTCGCCAGATTTGGGCAAGGTCGAGCCTCGCTTTGGTAAGGTAAGGCCGAACTCGCCGTCGTGACTAGCGAGGGTTGCGGCGAGGGCTGCGACGCCCTTGCTAGCCCTGTCCTGTGGCCAGTTGTTGGCGCCGGCGGCCGGCTATGGCTAAGAAAGGAAGGGAAAAGAAAGAAATAAAGGGAAAAAAAAGAAAATAAGAAAGAAATATTAAAAAATTTAAAATATTATTAATAAAAAATTTTTTGTATAGTTATCAAATGCATTTATGTTCTTTTTCTATTCTAAGAATAGAAATTTTGAACAGTTCCCAAACGCCTTTAAATGCTTAGAAATTGTTCTGGGGATGGAATAAAAAAGAATCATTTCTATCCAGAATCTGATTCTGGGCACATAATGGTTGCCATGCGCAATCTAACTTTCCAGTCTCTCTCTTTTCTTGCAAGCTTTGATATGACACCAGTATTTTAGCCACCGACAGTGATGAGAACAGCCTCTGCCTCATCACATTATAAAGCGATGATTTAAAATTTATTGTTCAGTTATTTGGCTTCCACAATAATGGTATCGGAACTGATGATTGATTGTTGGGCCTCCGATTTGTTCAAGTGTTTGATGAATATCTCAACAAAGGAATCTTATGATCGATATCTATTTCGGATGAAAATTGCCATCACGGTTGGTCTGGTGAGAAGTTAGCATGGACAGTTGGTCTAGTGATCATGGGTGATGCAATCGTAAGTTAGCAGTTGATGATAGTTGTTGTGCATAGTTGCGGATGCATTGCAATGACTTGGAGATTCAAGTTGAGATAAACTGATGCAGAATAATATCTAAATTAAGGGGGAGCAAACCTAACATTGAGCTTACACGTGAGGGAAATATTATTGAGATACACGTGCGAGTTGTATTAGATAAGTCGCACATCAGATAATTGATGTGGTGTTGAGCAGTTAATATATCCTTGTTGGCCCATAACTTATTGGCTTAAGTTTTTGAGTAAATGTGAGTCAAACTGGATATGTTGACGGGCTCAGACTTGAACTCCCTTTTAACAATCTCTCCAGGTGAAGGTACTCAACAGGATGGCAGTCAAAACACATACCAATGTTACTAATGAGACTGAAGAGGCGAATAACCGATTTCCCTTATTACATCAAACAGCACCATTGTGCTAAACTAATTTCAAATCTCGTGTACTCACGCAGTAATTAGTAGATACTGAAATAAAAAAACGCGGCATGAGCCATTTGCTTTGCTGTTCATCTCCCCCATCAGGACAATGAGTGATTCTCAACGAAGCAAACCCAAAACACGTGATTCACGAAGTAACTATACACAGCTCCAACCACTTTTCCCATTTTATTATCAATTCGATGGAGTGGGACCATCTTAATTGATACAACCAATAATGCAGGGATCGATCCTCTTAATTGATAGAACCAATAATGCAAAGACGTCGCTGGGGAATTAATAATATATCGTGGCGTAAGGATGAGGTCCCTTCTTCTTTCTATATAAAGAGGGCACAAACTAGCTATCGCCATTCACCAGGTACTTAACAAGTTTGGAAAGTTACATATCGTCGCTTTCATCTTGTTTGGTACGTTTTTTTTCTCAAAAGAGGAGACAATGGCAGTGAGAGGGAAGGTGGAAGTGGAGGTGGATCTCAAGTCATCGGCCGCTCAGTTCTACGGGTTCTTCAGGAACACCCCACACCACCTTCCTAAAGCTTGCAGTGATCTGCACGCTGGGGAGATTCATGAAGGTGAATGGCTCTCTGCGGGCTCCGTTAGGAAGTGGACTTACTCTGTCGGTGAGCACCCTCTTTCGTGGTTTGAGAGATTTCTTTAAGTTTGGCCTAGATTAATTAGGCACCGAATCGATTGCAATTTAACAAGCACGCGTTTTGTTTCTTTCTCACTATAGTCATTCTATTCGAAAAATTGTCTAAGAACTTCCAAACTTATTACACTTTCATCAATTGATGCCTAAATCTTTCAATGGACCAAGTGAGTCCTAAACCTTTTAAAAATTTATTAATATAGTCCATCCAGCCAAATTGCTAACGTGGATGGCGGCCATCCTACTTGGCATGGCCGGCGTTGACGCGGACAAATTTTTATTAATATTTTAATATTTTTTTTCTTTCCTTTTCTTCTGTTTCTTCCTCCGCTAGTTGCCTAGCCTCGCCGATGGTTGACAACTGGCCAGAGGCTACGATTAGCAAGGGTTGCCCTCACTGGCCTAAGGCAAGGGGGGCGAGGGTTGGCCTCATTGTGATTTGGTGAGGGATGACCTCCCTGATCTCGGGCGAGGCTTGACCTTGCTCGGGATCGGTGAGGTCGCCCCTTGCTGGTCATAGCCTCTGGCTGGTCGCCGGCCATCGACGAGGCTCGGCAACCAATGGAGGAAGAAAGAGAAAAAAAGAAAAGAAAAATATTAAAAAATAAAAAATGAAAAATATTAAAAATTAATAAATTTGTTCAGGTCAGTGTTGGCAGTGCCACGTAAGACGGTTGTCGTCCACGTTAACGATTTCTGGCTAAAATTGATCGGATGGACTACATTGATAATTGTTTAAAAGATTTATGATTCAATTGGTAAGTTTAACCTTTCAAGGGAGAAAGGAGGCATTCACTACTCGCTCTTTTGTTTTTGGGCCCTCCAATTCTCATGTGGGGTTGTGGAATTTGTGCAGAAGGGAGAAAGGAGACATTCAAGGAGAAGGTCCAGTTTGACGACCAGAACAAGACCATAACCCACGTCGGCATCGAAGGCGAGGTGTTCAACTATTACAAGACCTACAAGGCCATCTGGAAGGCCGTCCATGGGGCTGGAGGACCAGACGTCGTCAAGATGATCATCGAGTACGAGAAGTTGAACGAGAGCATGCCACACCCAGTCAAGTATCTGGATTTCATGGCGAACATGACCAAAGACATCGATGCTCACCTCGTCAAGGCCTAAGCCCTACGAAAGAAGAGGAAGAAGAACTATGATGTCTGCTTGTGTTTCGAATATCCAAATAAACAAGCATAAATAAACAGGGAGTGATCAGCACTACTTACTAGTGCTGAACTCTCCGATCTGTTTCGTGTCTCTCTCCCTCTCTCTTGAATCTACTCTCTCTTTTGTTTGTGATTGTTCGTTGCTTTGATTAAAGGTTTTCCGATGATATAGTAGATTCAAAAAGCAATAACTATAAGCATTTCGACCGTTTAAGTAATGTTAAGAAGCAAGAGTTTGTCTACATAACCATAGAAGTTCAAGTGAAGCTGTTATTTGACGAGGACTCTCCTAACCTTATGATGGATTCAGTCCATATCAACTGTTGCCTAGCGTTGTAAAATTTCATGGGCTCTTTGTTTCTCCATTAAGATGTTAGGAAACTGATCAAAACCAAAGAAAGAGTAAATAAACACAAGATCGACGTTTTGCGGGGAGAGGAAGAGTTCCTTATGAAACGAGTGCTACAATATACAAATTAAGATTATTCAATTGCCTCACTTAAAAACACTCTTTACGTTTCCAAAGGTGCGGTAATACCCAATAATCTCACAAATAAAACCTTATAAGAATTCTTACTGACACATCATTCTAATTCATAAAACCTCTCGGAAACCATTTCTATGGCAACTCAAGTTATCACATGCCGACCAATTTCATCTAAATCATTAATCATGTAGATTCCACGATGCGGCCCACACGATCAATCACCACCACCACTGTCTCCTCATTCCTGTGCGCTTGCAAGATCGAAGCTCCACAAATTCAAAATCTCAACGTGAGCTTTGGCAATCACCGCTCAAATCGCTTTTCAGGGGGAGGTTGCCCACCTCAATTAACCTTCAAACTTGAATTGCTGAAGGCCGATGACTACCATTGAGGTTGCAACCTTAGATTGCCGCAGAGAGACCGCTCAAATCGCTTGCGAGGGGGAGGTCGCTCACCTCAATTAACCTTCAAACTCGAATTGCTGAAGGCCGACGACTTCCATTGAGGTTGCAACCTTAAATTGCCAGAGAGAGAGAGAGAGAGAGAGAGAGAGAGAGAGAGAGAGAGAGAAGAGAGAGCGAGAGAGAGAGAGAGAGAGTAGAGTAGAGTAGGGGTGGGCACGGTGCTGTTTGGTTCAATTTTGGTTTGGTTTGTTTTGAGGTTTGAATCTTTTTTTGGTCACCCTTAGCGCGAGTTACAATGATCAACTGTGCTCGGGGAGCAGGAGGAGGACCAGTTGGTTGCGATGAAGAAGAGAAGAAGCGGAAAAGGGAACATCAAAACAAGAGGAAGAAAAACGTTCACGGGAAATGAAACGGGAAGAAAATGGAATCAGACTTTGAGGCGTGATAATACTCTTTTTAAGGAATTATTTGCCCTACAACATTGCTAATGCTTATTGGCAAAAATCCTCTAAGATATAACAAAGTCTCGACTGAGAATACCATATAGCAATTACAATATTTCTCTAAAGTCTCTCAAGGGAAACAATTGAAAAATATGGTTGTATTGTTTTGAGAAAGTAGTATAAAAAAGTTAGTGAAAACAGACTAAAAAATATGAATATATACTGCTGTCATTTTGAACCGAATGCAACCTTTCGTGAGAAGTCGCATTGTCAAAAGATGCCTTTTCAAAAGACATAATAAAATTCGGATTGAAATAATAATAAAATAAATTATTTTTATTATTCCGAATTTTATAAATTCTGAAAAAATAATCTTTGAACAAATACAACCTTTCAAAGTTGAAGGAGTTATGTTTGAAAAGACATAGTCTTCCAAAGGTGAAGTAGTTATATCTGAAAGGACACAATTCTTCCAAAGGTTGTAAGAACGTCCAATAATCGTTAGGCAAAATAATAAATTTCAAAATAAATTAATAAGAAAATAACATCAATTCTATTGCGAACAGTCACACTGTTTCAATTAATAGAATAAAACCGTTATTATTAGAAATTTAATAAATAAAATATTATAAATGATGATTAGTGCTAATTATTACGCACAAGTAGGGGTGATCGGTTCCAGGGTGAGTTGGGTCTGGACCTAGAACCTGAAACCAACCCTGTTATAACTGGTTCCCAATTTTTTGGAACCTGAAACCAATCCTGTTTTTCCTAGACCCTATTTTGGAACCAACCCTGTTTTTCCGATCTGGTTTCAGGATCTATCCAAGAACCTATTTTTTTTGTTCCTTTTTTTAGTTTCATTTTTTTCTAGCAAAAAAATATAGATATCAATGAAACAATTTAAAATAAAAAGATGAATAATAAAAACCACTATCCGCCAAAAGTAACAATCCCCAAAATGAGCAATTGAAATTACAATCCATCAAAATCAACAATTCAAAAGCACTATGTAGCAAGACATAGTCCAATCGCATAAATCTTTAAGAGTCACATTTCCAGGGAATTTATTCAACATGTTTAGCTCTTTATTTTGAGCCATGATGAGATAACCCCTCACTTTTGTTTCTGAATAAAATATCTCGAAAGAAAAATTAAGAGACTTAGCTGTAAGACATATGCTCTTACTAGAAAAATATCTATATATCTCATCTAAATCACACAATATTTAGATGACTTTAAGAGCTGTGCTGTTTCACTCATAGTTGTGAAACATATTCCAATATTAAACCGAAAATCGGTTTTAAAACTGGTGAAGTAGGGTAACGTGATATAGCTTTTTACTTTTTTGTACATTATCTCAAAACCGGTTCTAAAACAGGTTTGGATTGGTTTTTACTTGGAATCAGAAATCTGACCGGTTCTAATCAGTTCCCAAAAAATGGAACTAGTACCCGGACCGGTTCTTGTTAGAACCGGTTCCCGAACTTGTTTTTTGGGTGGGTTGGTCCGATTTCCGGGTAAACCCGGTCCGGTTGCACACCCCTACCCACGAGTGTCCAAAGTGCTAAGTGCGCCAAAAATGCTCACCTGCACGCTAGTGTTGTGTGATCTAGCTACCGCCCATCATCTTCAATTGAACAAGTTAGAAGATATCCACACAATATAGTGGTCCACCAATCAAAACTTTCCTATGTGGGACGACGAAAAGTACTATTTTGTTTGTTTTATAAACAAACAATCAACAATGCCCCCACTTTGTTTGTAAAACAAAGAGTTAATACCACAAAAAATCCAAACTGGTACACCTGTGATAATTTTACTCAAAACTAATTTTTTGACCACAAAAAATTCAAAACTGGTACACCTATGACAAATTTGCCCCAACTATTTTTTCTACCATAACAAATCCCAAACCGGTATATCTGTGATAATTTTATCATAAACTAATTTTTTGACTACAAAAAATCCCAAACTAGTACATCTATGATAAATTTACTCCGACTATTTTTTTGAGCATAAAAAACCCCAAATTGGTACACCTGTAATAATTTTACCCCGAATTAATTTTTTAACCACTAAAAATCCCTAACTGGTATACCTAAAATAAATTTATCCCAAACTAATTTTTTAACTACTAAAAACCCCAAACTGATGTACTTGTGAGAAATTTACCCTCCGTTAAATTGAATTAATATCACGAAAAATCATAAATTGATAAACTTGTGATAAATAGAGGGGTAAAATTCCAAACTAGTACACCCGTTAATTACTACATGTCATTAAATTTAGCAGTTTGATAGTAAAATTTAACGGAATCTAATAGATGGTAAATTTGTCACATGTATACCATTTTGAGATTTTTGGTGGTCAAAAATTAGTTTAGCGTAAAATTATTATCTGTGTATCAATTTGGGACTTTTCATGGTCAAAAAAATAGTTTAGAGTAAATTTATCATAAGTGCATTAGTTGAGTTTTTAGTGATCAAAAAATTAATTCGGGGTAAAATTGTTACATGTATACCAGTTTGAAGTTTTTCGTGGTATTAACCTTAAAAAAATTTACAAAATAAAAATTTAAAAAATATTCAGCCAAGAATTCCATGAGATTAATATATATACATAAAGGTTTCTTTCGAGTTAAACCTTTACTTAGTGCGAGTACCTCAAAATTCTATAAAAGTTTCAAGTAGCTATGCTTTAAACTTGCCACTCTAATAATATAATTGGATATACCACACATAGACTAACCTCTTATTTCAGCGAGAAGTTCTAATTTACTGAGCACTATTATGGCCTTGTGCTTGTATCTGTTTCATGAGCTCTTTAGAAAATAACCCTAATTTTCGTAAAAAGCGGCATCACTTCTAAGCTCATATAGGTGAAGTTTAGTATGTGTTTCTATTACTAATAAAGCTTTGTAATATATTTCATTAAGAATTTAATTCGGCCTATAAAACATGACAGACAATACCGACTTTTCATGTCCGGGCTATTGTCAATATCAAACAATCACTTCTAGTAACTTGTTCTTACCTATTAAACCTTATAACTAGTGATTTTCTAATATTAGGTCGTGTTACCTTTACTGGTGATTTTGGTTAAATGGTTTTAACCCCATTTCTTTTGAGGTCATCTTTACCACATCTCTGGGTAAGGCCTTTGTAAAAGGATCGGTCAGATTCTTGCTTGATCTCACATAGACAATTGTTATGGTACCATTATAAATTAATTGTCTTACGTACTTATGTCTTAGACTAATATGTTTAGCCTTGCCATTATAGGTGCTATTATAGGCTCTTGCCAAAGTAGCATGACTTTCACAATAAACAGAAATAGGAGGCATAGGACAAGGCCATAATTTGATATCCAACAACAAATTTCTAATTCATTCAACCTCTTTCCTAGTTGCAACTAAAGCAATAAATTCATAGTCCATAGTTGAGTGTGATATGCATGTCTGTTTCTTGCTCACCCAATATACAACACATCCACCTAATGTGAAAATCCATCTAGAAGTGGAATATTTATCACCCGCACTTGTAATCTAACTAGCATCGGTGTATCCTTCTAATATAGTCGGATAATTATTATAGAACAATCCCAAATTTTTAGTTCTCTTAAGATAACAAAAAATTCTGGTAATAGCTTTCCAATGTTCTGTACTTGGATTACTAGTATATCTACTCAACTTACACACGGAAAAGGCAATATCAGGTCTAGTACAATGCATCGCATACATTAACGATCCTATGGCACTTGCATATTCAAGTTATGCCACTACTCTACTAGTATTATAATTTAATTTAATACTCCAATCAAATGGAGTACTCATATCTTTGAAATCAAGATGTTCAACTTTAGTTAACATTTTTTCAATGTAATAACATTGGCTCAAATAATAACCCCCACTATGCTTTTTAACTTTAATACCTAAGATAGTATCCACTTCACCCAAATCTTTCATTTTAAACATGGAAGTTAGATACTTCTTAATTTCAATGATTCCAGTCATATTAGTTCCAAAGATAAGCATATCATCAACATATAAGCACACTAAGACACCATAGTCTTTAGTGAATTTAGAATATATACACTTATAAGCACTATTGTGTTTGAAACTTAGGGCCGACAAAGGGCGGAGTTGCAGAAGGTGAAGGGATGAAGGGTTGGGTGGTGGCCGTGCTACTACACAGCCACTGGTGAGACTTTATCTCCGATGGTAATCTCATTGCGACCCACCACAAAGTCTCCATCTCTGACGGTGCTACGTGAAGTCTCCATCTCCACCTAAAATCTTCTCGCCATGCTCTTCTCCAAAGCAGTCGATTGAGACCATGAAAATTGAAGAACCTACCAAGCTATGGAAAAATAAAAGAGGACCCATGAACCCATACGCTCTGATCTTGCCGTCACTTCCTTTTATCAAGAGTGCTTAGACAATCACTCATATGGAGAGAAGGATGACTTCAGGATTTACAATTAAATCTTCACAGTCGTCGTTGCGGTGCTCTAGCACGAAGATATCAAAGCGATTGGCGATCAGGGATCAGCATCAATATTGATCCCATCAAGAGATGTGAATCCGAGTTCGCCGAGACAAGCGGACTGCAGGTGTTTCCTTGCCTCTGGTTTCGATTATAAATCAATCATCGCAATGGAGTCCAATGAGCCGGATTCCAACGAACTCTTCCATTGGCACAACTCACTCGCCGGAGACATAGTGTTGTGCCACCATTGACAGCAATTGTGGTGCCAATCATCACAGCAGAAAGAAACAACTTGTCGTCGCGTCCTTCTTCTCAATTTTTTTTTCTTCATATTTTCTCATCCAATTTGAGTCTATCCCACCCTCTACTCTAGACTTTTTATCCGCCATTTTATCCAAACGTATCCCAGTTTATTCAGTTCGGATGATGTCCCCAAACATGGGATGAGATTATTTGTTATCCTATCTGGACTCAAATCCGAACTACCAAACGCAGCCAAATGATTTTGCTATCAAAATTCATTGTTCACTATTCTTGTTGAGAATACGACTCGAGTTTAAGCCCGTAACGGAAACCTGATCCAAGTAGATTTTCTACTATGAGTAGGTTTCCTATTTTGATTCAGCTAGGGTCAGCTCACTCTAGTTTGCTAAAACCAAAACTTTAGCCCTAACAATCAATTGTGCCGCATGCTTGTGAATTACATCTTGAAGAAATTGCAAGGGATTTGAAGTGGGAAAATTGTTCAAAAAGTTTTAAACCTATTGCACTTTTGCTAATTCAGTCATAAACTTTTCAAGTTTGCCAATCAAGTCTTAAATCTTTTCACTTCTTGCCAATTAAGTCTATTTGGCCAAATTTGGCTACCTGGAGCTGACGTGGACACTGGTCGTCCGATCATCGCTGATGTGGCAATTTTTAATTTTTTTTCGAATTTTTTAATATTGTTCTTATTTTTTTCTTATTTTTTTTGGCCTTCTTCCCTCTGGCTAGCGAGGTGCGAAGCTCGCCCTCACTAGCCCCTAGTTGGGTGAGGTTCGAGGCCGACCTTGTTGTCACGACCTAAGTGATGGCAAGGTTGAGCCTTGCCCAGCCAAGGCGAGGCCAGCCTTGCCGTTGCCGGGGTCTCTATTGCCTAGGTTGCAACGACGAGATTGCCCTCACTTTGGCTAGGTGAGGCTCGACCTCGCTCAGATTTGGCAAGGTCGACATTGTTGTTGCGACCCAGGCGACGATGAGGTTTGCCTTACCTTGGCTGGGTGAGGTCGACCTCACCGTCGCCGTTGCTTGGGTAGGGACGGCAAGGCTCGCTCTCGGCCGACAGGGTCGAGCTTTGCCAAAGGCCGGCAAGGTCGACCTTGCTGGCCTCTGGCCGATCGCCGGACCGACCAGAGGGAAGAAGGCAAGAAAAAAAAAAAGAAAAGGAAAAAAATTAAAAATTAAAAAAAAATGAAAATTGTCACGTCAGCGTTGACCCGACAGTTGTCATCCACGTTAGCTCTAAGCGGCCAAAATTGGCTGAATGGATTCAATTAGCAAGAAGTGAAAATGTTTAGGACTAAATTGGTAAACTTGAAAAGTTTAAGACTGAATTGGCAAAAGTATAATAGGTTTATGACTTTTTGGATAATTTTCCCGATTTGAAGCCAATAAATCTTGTAGCAAAATTTGTGAACTCCTTTGTGAGATTGAAAATTGTTTCACAACAATTGTTTCACAACGATTCACTTGTGCAAAACATCGTGTGAGTTAATGGGTGTGATTGTGGGTTAGGAAATATAGAGTGTTCAAGTGACTCGAATGTAGCTGTAATTTTCATTATATCGCTTGATTTATATTGAAATTTAATGTTGCTCTCCTCGTGGAGTTGGTCTCATCGACCAAACCACATAAAATTGGTATTTGACTTATTTCCTTATTTTGTTTATTATTATGTTCAGTAACTTGTTTTTCACTACAATTATAGTATTTGAGCTAGGATTAACTGAGTTGAAGTGGATAGATAGCGATAGAAGAATGAAAAGCGATAATCGATAGATTTGATGAGAATGATTTTAATTTTTGGAAGATATAGATTGGGAATGATCTTTACCAGAAAAATTTGTACTTGCCCGTCTAGAGGAGCTAGAACCGATGAAACATGAAGCTAAAATGTATGTATGAAACACAAAGCTGAATATGGGACACACGAAATTAAACCATGAATACAACCAAGATTTAAAGGTAATCATTAAACCAATACTTGAAAAACTAAATCTATGTGAAAGGAAAAAATCATTGCATATGGGATAAACTAATCAACGGTATCTCATGGTACAAGACACGTGATTCACGAAGTTAATATATACAACACCAGCCCCTTTATATGTTTTTTTTATCAATTCAATGGAGCCATAGTGCAAAGTTGGCATTGGGAGTTATAAACACGCGATTCACGACGCTATAAATGCTCGATACTTTTTGGGGAGATCACCAAGAAGATACCCCACTTTGAGCACGTTAACCGCCTCGCGTGTAGTTTTTGGTATGCTCCACTTAATTTGAAATTAACTATAGGTTGTGATATCACTTGTTGAGTCGACGCAACTGAGGCTCGATACCATCATATGGGAGATCATCAAGAGAGAGCCCAACTCTGAACCCGTAAATATATCCGGTCGAACAAATATTCACTAAAAATTTAAATCAATGAGTTATGGGCCAACTAGGATCTTATGTGTTTTACATCATGCCAATTCCCTTATGTGGGACAATTTTAACACAATTTACAAGTGCATGTCAACAATTTCGTTACCAAATCAATGGAGCGAGACAATCTTAATTCAACCCATAATGCAATATTGTCATTGGGGATATATTAACATCTTGTGGCATGAGGATGAGGTCCTTTCGTTTGTCATGCACCAGGTACTCACAAAGCGCTAGTTTCAAACACACTTCACAAAATTACATATTTTGTACTTTTTCTCTCAGAAAAGAAGAGGATGGCAGTGAGAGGGAAGGTGGAGGTGGAGGTGGATCTCAAGTGATCGGCCGATCAGTTCTACAGCATCTTCAGGAACACCCCACACCACCTTCCCAAAATTTGCAGTGATCTGCACGCTGGGGAGATTCATGAAGGTGAATGGGTCTCTGGGGGATCCACTAGGAATTGGACTTACTCTATCAACAGTGAGTTACATCGAGTACATAAACATATGTCCTCCGCTATCTGTCACTAGAGATTATTTACATTTCATATACCTAGCCCGCCCCCAACTAAAGTGATCATGGAACACGATAAGCAACACAGATATCCAAATTCTCTTTGATTGGTCCAATGATCAATTCAATTCGATGAAACTTGAAGATGCGGATGCACATAACATTAGAAGCATATATATAAAAGGAAAAGAAGAAGAACAATATTTTACTCTCCTTTTATTTTGTTCCCTCCAATTTTCATGTGGGGCTGTGGAATTTGCGCAGAAGGGTGACAGAAGACATTCAAGGAGAAGATTTGAGTTTGACGACGAAAGTAAGAGCGTAACCCACGTCGGCATCGGAGGCGATGTGTTCAACTATTACAAGAGCTACAGGCCACCTGGCAGGTAGTTGCCGGGGACGGAGGACCAGCAGTCGCCTCGATGATCATCGAGTACGAGAAGTTGAACGATAGCATGCCACACCCGGTCAACTATCTCGATTCCATGGCTAATATGACTAAAGAGATTGACGCACACCTTGTCATGGCCTAAGCCTAAGTGAAGCATTATGATGTTTGCTCGTGCTTTGGATATCCATGTAAATAAGCATAAATAAGTGAGGAGTGATCAGCTCTAGTAAGTGCTGAACTCTGATCTATCTGCGTGTCTACCTCCCTCTCTTAAATATAATGTTTCTTTTATATGTGATTATTGACTACTTCGATTAAAGGTTTGCCGGTAATTTAGTGGATTCAAAGCGCAATAATAACAAGCATTTCTATTGTTAATTGATGCTCAGATAGCATGAGTTTTCCTAAATTAACATAGAATGTCAAGTGAAGCCGCTATTTAACCAGACTCGCAACCTTCAAATGGGTTCAGTTCGCATGACGCCATCCGTGCAATATCAGCTCAAAAAGTAGTTATGCTAGTGCTGTGCAATTTTTTGGGTCTTACTTTCTCCATTGAGATTTTAGGAAACTGATGGAAACCAAACAAGGATAAATTAAACACAAGATCTACGTGGTTCAAATGATGAAACGCAAGTCTATGAGAAGAGCCAGTGTTCATTATGGAACATGCAGTAAAATATAGAAATTAAGTTCTTTATGTTTCTAAAGGCACGGTTATACCCAATAATCGCACAAATAATCTCTTACAAGAATTCTCACTGAAACATTATTCTATTTCATAAAAGAATCTTGGAAACCCTCTCTCTAAATGTTCAAGTTATTGCACGATCTACACCATGTAGACCAATATCATCTCAACTCTTGAACATGTGAGTCCCACATTGCGGCGCACACGATCCCCCATTCGAAGCACTATCTCCTCATTCATGTCCGCTTGCAAGATCAAAGTTCTGCATATAAAAAATCTGCACGAGAGCGATTCGTAACCACCGCCACTCAAATCGCTTTTGAGGTTTGAGTTCGCCCACCTCAATTCGATGTGTGTGTGTGTGTGAGAGAGAGAGAGAGAGAGAGAGAGAGTGCCAAACCGAATCAAGTTGGTGTTTGGTTCGATTTTAAAATCGAACAAAATCATTTTTTCTTGTTTTGTTTTTTCCTCTTTGTCTTTTTTCGGTAATTTCAAGAGCTTAAATGCACTACAAGTAGTTTAGAAAGAGTACTAATATAGTGGAGAAATCAAACTTTATACTAATAACAATTCATAAGTTCATACAAGATGAAAGAGATAATACCTACATAATTCTAAATCTATTGTATGAATGTCAATTTGGTTTCAAACTTTTAAATTTCGCCAATATAATTCTAATCCTTTACTTGAAATTCCAATATGGTCATTTCAATCCATTGTTGACTTGGCGTCTAGTCATCGCCAGCTCTCCTACGTGACACGCCATTGTACAGTACATTAACATGAACATGTGAGTGATTTTCGACAATAATTGGCAATAAAGGCCATATGGAGAATTCTTACAAAGGTTTATGATTACTACGGGTGAGCATGATTCTAGGGTAAAACCTGGAACCTGAGAACTTGATCGATAGGAACTTGCAGGTTCCAGGTTCCAAGGTATACATGGTATGTTCCGGGTTCCTAAAATTAGAGAACCTATTTCAACAGGTAGGTTTCAGGTTCCAGGTTCTAGGTAGGTGGAACCTGGATCTTGAAACCTAAATAGGTTTTTCGTGTTTTTTTTTTGTCTCTGTCTTCGCATGATCCTGTAGTACTTCATAGCGTTAGATAATGAGTGTTTAATTTGGAACTATTAGTTTGAATTTTCATTTCATGACTTGTTAATATTTTATATTTTTCTTATGTTTAAATATAAATTGCGGTCAGTAAATCATAACAGCAAGTGGGTAGACTCACCATTTATTATAATTATTTAATTAATAATACATGTGAAATCTGGGTAGATCCTAAAACTTGTGATAGGGTAGATTCTATGTTCCAAAAAATGAGGAATCTATTATTGTGGTTAGATTCCAGGTGAAACCTGTACAGAATATAGAACCACTCACCCTTAGTATCGATTCAATGACTACTCATTTTAATTGTATTTATTTAAATCGTAATGCCAATAAAATTAGTATTTTGTATTCTCTTTGATGAATAATAAGCTTGTTCAGTATTGTTGTGTTCATTTTCGTTTTGTTTAATTAAAAATGAAATAAAAAAAAAGAATATGTTAGATCCTGGAACCTATCTTGAAATATGTGATAGGATGGGTTTCAGGTTTCAAGTTTTGACAGGTAGTTTTCAAATTCTAAAAATTAAAGAACCTGTGCATGAAAATAAATTTTCAATTTTAAATAAAATCTATAAAGAATTTGAAGTCACTCGCTCTCAATGATTACGCTAGCAAACCTCACGAATCACGGTTGCCGCATCATACATCGTCAATCTACTTTGGCACGCACTACCTACATCGGACTTACTGTGTATTGCCTGGATTTGGTCAATCTGATTTGACAGTATGAGCGAGACATCCAGCGAAGCCAAACCCTTCGAGGGCTTTCAACGCTATGGGGTATCCAAGAAAAATATTAAGGGAGAGCTAAAGGAAGCTAGGGTTTTCAAGTGAAAGAACAAAGGGTAAATACCCCGTGAATCCTCCAGATCTAACAATGCAAATTCATTTTAAAACATGTTCATTTGTTATTCCAAACATACCAAAATATTGTACTTCCCGTATAGGGGGTCACATTCCAACAAGTATGCATGGTACTTGGCACAAATTTGTTACAAACTACAACTTATAATCGGGTGTGCCAATATATATATTTTGTTAGTGATGACGGAATATAAATTGACCTGTGGAGATATGTTCATGTTGAGCGTTCTTTATCTCTTGCTATACTTTGTTGATGTTTTTAAATATTTCATCAGGATTATTAAGGACAAATTACAAGTAAAATCTTAAATTTATTATACTTGTACTTATTTAGTCCTAAATCTTTCAAATTGATCAATTTGGTCATAAACTTTTTGATAAATGATCAATTCAGTCGTGAACATTTCAATTATATCAATTTAGTCTTAAGTTTTTTGATGATTTGCGATTTAGTCATAAACTTTTTGACAATTTGCCAATTTAATCATTCCAACCAATTTGATCGGGAATCACTAACATAACAATCTACTCATCATCGGCCATCCTATATCGCATGGCTGACACTGATGTGGATAATATTGCAATTTTTCTAATTATTTTAAATTTTTTTCTTCTTTTCTTTTTCCTTTTTATCTAACCTTGGGCAGGCAAAGTCACCGGCTGACCCTTGTGAACCACAAGGCAAGGGTGTTGCGGCCCTTGCCAAATCTGGGCGAGGGTAGCCGCTCCTCATCTGCCCAAGGTTGGAAAAGAAAAAGAAAAAGAAAAAGAAAAGAAAAGAAAATTCAGGAAAAATAAAAAAATTGCAAAAATTATCTACGTTAGTACTAGCTATGCCATGTAAAAAAGTCGGCACTAACTAAGCCACCATGTCAGCGATTATGCCAGAATGACTAAATTGTCAAACCGTCAAAAGGTTTATGATTAAATTGGTAAATCATCAAAAGATTTAGTATTAAATTGACACAATTGAAAGATTTAGGACTGAATTAGAAAATTATCAAAAGATTAATGACTAAATTGGTCAAATTGAAAAGTTTATGATTGAATTAGCACAAATACAATAGATTTAGGACTTTTTGATAATTTTTCCGAATTATTAAAGTCATACAATCCCTGTTAGACAAATTGTTTTTTTTTTTCCAGAAGTTTAAAATGTTATACAATATCTAAACATATCATTTAACACTCCATCTCGAGTGTAAGCCTGACCTTACATGAGCAACATAGACAAGAGAAAATGAGAAAGACTGTGTGGGGATTTGAAACGTTGACATGTGCTATAATACCATCCTAGACAAACTATCTTTCCTTAAGTCTAAACCCCTAGAAAACTAGCCAAACAATGCACATTAGATAATATTCCCACGTAAATCGGCTTAAATTTTCATCATCTGATATTAATCTATGTATCAAACCATCTCCGATCTCACTAGGAACGGCGTAAGACACTCTGCGTCGAAGATTTGGAGCAGCTCTTCTTCAATAATGGATAAGTCATCTCGCCGCAGCGAATGCATATGCATGCTTCCACACATTTCTCACAACCGTGCTCAGTTGGGCCCACCATATATCATCCATAAAGAGATGGATGAGGTTATCTAATATCTCTCAACGGTGGCCCCAGAAGAGGGTTCCAGAAATCACACTTCCACACTCATAATTGCTCGAGATGTCAATCCCTCGACGTCAATGTTTTCACCTACGTAAAAGGCCGTAGTTTTCTTTTTGACTAAATCAATAAAGTGGGGGACAGAGGTGGACACAGCTATCCAAACTACCCAATTAATATGCTGCGGAACGCGATCTTGTGAGATCTCCACCACGGGAACAAAGGGGGCAAAATCGATGTGAGATATGACTTTTGTGGACAAATTTCGTCCAACGTGCCCATACATATCGTGTCAGCGTTATTAAATATGTATGGGAGATATCCAGCAGAAAAGAAGATAGTGATTTATAACGCAACTATTGGAGGGCATTCCTTAGCGACGTTCCCAGTGGACAACTTGCATCGAGCATCTAAACAATAATGAAAACCCCGTGCATCACGTGGATGTTGAGCAGGGTTGTGATCGCTCGCCCTCCTAAAATATTAGGTTTCCTTCAACTTGCATTCTTTATCAACTGCTGGAAATAGTAAATTTTCCTTATGTTTTGTCATTAATTAATTGAGAGAATGGTTAATTATCTACACACATTTCTGGGCATGTATCGTTCACCGGACAATGCTAATGAGAAAAAGTCGTTCACAGTCAACTCACATGAATATATATATAGATATATATTTATATTAAAAATCAAGTCACATGATTCTTCGAGCGAATCTCATCACAGTAGAAACACAATGAAGACTATTGCTATGGTATTAATGTTTCTTTATAGAATCCTTAGTTAAAAGCTGAATTGAAGCAATGGAATCAGAAAGTGGTACATCTCTTTCTTTCAGTAACAATGACATAATCATTGTTTTCAAAGAATTTAAACTTAAAATGTTCATAAATTTTATCAAGTTTAACTTTAGGAATAAAGTAGTTTTCAATAGATTTATTGAAATCTTTATATATATCAGAAATCAAGTCACATGATTCTTTCAACGAATCTCATCATAGTGAAAATATCAATGAAGACGATTACTACGGCATTGATTTGGAAGATGATAATGAAGATGAAGAAATTTGAATCATATCACCTTTGCAAGCATCAACTCTGAACAGAAAATCATCACAATGGATGAAGTTCCGAACAATAAGTTTTTTTTAATTGTTCATCCCATGACATTCTACACACACACACACACATTAAAGGTTAGAATGAACAATAGAAACTCGATACCTTTACCGGGGAGATCACCAAGAGAGAACTTAAGTCCGAACCCGTCAACAAACCTTCACTCAAAATGTGAAAATCTCAAATGTAGGACTTCTCTAAACAACTCACATGCATCCGAACAATCTTTCCCCCACAAATGATTTTAGTGTTAGATCTGCTCACTCTTAATTCAAGTATCCTTCTGCATTAACTTATCTCAACTTGAATCTCTAACGCCCATTTTTATCCTTGGTCTCTTTCTCCTTACCAAACCATGATCTTCATTCTTGGGCTCTTTCTTCCGACCGAACCATGGAGGTTACCATCAGGCCTACATTGCTACTCCACAATGCCTACCATCCAAAAACCATGTTGGTCACTAGATTCGTACCTTGAGATATTCACCAACCACTGGATAGATTGAGGACGCACCAATCTACTATTGGCTTTGATATTACTTGTTGGGATTGCACAGCATAAGCCCGATAACTTCATCCCATGAGATTGCCAAGAGGGAGCCCAAGTCTAAACCCAATCAACATATCCAGTTGGATTTACCTTCATTCAAAAGTTTAAACCAATAAGTTATGGGCCAATGTTAACTGCCCTACATCATATCAATTCTTCGATGTGGAATTTCTCTAACATAATTCACACGTGTATTTTAACATGCAATACCTCGGTAAATGTTTATTACATGCCATCTGTTAAAATCTTTGACCATTTTATAGTGCTACGTATGAAAATAAAACGTTAACCATATGTGCCAACGACACTAAAAATATTGCAGAAATTGACTGCAATCTTTCACAAGATATGACATTTAGGTGAAGTCTCGCACTTTAATTTCGTTTCCTCATTCTCCATCAGAACAACATTTTCTTTTTTCTACATGCATCGGTTGGTTTGCATCCATTTTGTTTTACAATGTATGATTTGGGTGGGTCGCACTACAAAAAAACAAGGGATTAGCGACGAAAAATTTGGCAAAATCCATCGCTAATCGAATTTACGATGAGATTAACGATGGAAAAAATTCCATCGCTAATACGGCGTTGCAAAATTTTGCAACGGAAAATTTCAATTTCCGTCGCTAAATTGCGACGGAAAAAAATTTGTCGCAAATTAACCACGAACTTTATTTATCGCAAAATTCGTCGGAAATTTCGTCGAAAATTTCGTCTCAAAATTTGTCGCAAATTAGCCACAAATTTTATTTGTCGCAAAATTCGTCACAAAGAATTCGTTGCAAATTAGCCACGAACTTTATTCGTCGCTACTTATTCGTCGCAAATTAGCCACGAACTGTAATGATCGCAAAATTTGTCTCTTAATATTCGTCGCAAATTTTACACCATTTGGGCCATCAAATCTTGTCCATAGCAATAGCTACACATTAATGAACATCATGTAATACTTTCAAAACAATCAAAGGACACGAGACAAGCATAGATTCTGCTTCAGAGACAAAAAACGAACAAACCAGACACAATGCCATATAATTGAAAAATATAACTGAAGGAAAGATGCTAGTCCGCAAAAAATAATGATATATGCAAAGTTGCAAAGTCTAACATGATGCTATTTGATATTTAATCTTATAATACATTCAAAACATTCATAGGAGGCGGGATAACCATAGATTCTGCTCCAAAAATGAAAAATCGACAAACCAGACACAAGATTGAGCAGCTTTGGTACAAGGCAAGACACCAGAAGCAGTCACTTTTGTTGACACCTGATAAAATGTGGATACATAAATAAAGATATTCAATCAGTTCAGAATATAAAATAGCATTTATGCATGAATGTGGAACTAGGTATAAAAAAACAAGTAAGAGGATTAACAAAAAAACGTTTCAAGATGAATATCAATGTTTTTATATATGAATATGAGTCAACTTTGACATCCACTGTAGTTTTTTCACCCTTGTAAACCGTATTTCTGTCACCTAGGAAAAATTAGATCCTTGTCCAAACAGCATTCAACAGTTTAATGATTTAAAGAGGTGAATTACCAACACCAATTCCTAGGAAGAGAGGACTCAAAGTCAATTAAGGCATGTATTTCTACAATTTTTTAATATCATGATTTTTTGTAACAAGCATGTCATCCTGGGATCTCTAAATTTTCAGTTTTTTACGAGCAAAGAACCTAGTTGTAAGAAAGTTGTGCACAAAAAGTAATTATAGGGCAAGAACATATTGGGTGAAACTGCACTTATGTCACAAAAGATTATGAAGCAAGTTTACCCCCGATTTTGGGAATTTTAACTAGAAAGGACTGAGAAAATCATCATCATCATCAGCAATCTCAGCATCATTATGTCGCTTATCATTGTGCTCATCACCTATTGGATTGGCGAGAGGTACAGGAGGAACCTCATCGTGACGGAGGTTGAGATGTCGCATGATGATTTGCATTTGTTGTTTCAAGTCATTTATTTCTTCGTCCTTCTCTACAAGTATATTTTTCAGTTGGTTCAATTCTTGGGTCATTTGCCGCTCAAGTCGTGTCCTCCTTGGAACAGCCGCATTGGATGATGAAGTTGCAACATGATTTGTCATGTATACCCTTGACAAGGATCCCATCCCAAATATTTTTTCTTTTTTCATCCCACCCGTTGCCTCCACCCATAATACCATACTGTCAACTAATGGGTCAAACGCAGTAACACCATCACCACCACTAGCATTGCTCATTAAAAGTTCATTATATTTTTCCTACATTAACAACATAGATGAAAATAAAGTAACTTCATATATATAACTACCATAAATATTAAAAGCATTTACGATTTTTATTCTAGTTTCCATAAGTCCAAAGTATAACCTTACATACCTCAATAGCTTTTGCTCGATCGTCAGTCCATGTCTTATCTATTTTTTGAAATGTGCGTTTAAATGTAGCTGCAAATGTTGGTTCCGTCCCCAATTCATGTGTCTACAAAATGTAAACATGAATAATTGAATTAATTTAACTTATAACTTATTTAACAGACTTACCATTTATTTTCGATGCTCCCCAATGTTGATAGATCCCCCAACATATGTGGCAGACCCTTTACTAAAACCAGAAGATCGATTTTTTTTATTTTGCTAACTGATTTTTTTGATTCTTTTCAGTTTCCCAAATTTTGTTAATTTCCGTCCAATTGTCAGCTGTAATGAAAGCCGGCTTCACTTGCTTGATCTTCGCTCTATTCATCACATTTTGTATGTGATCACTGACTTTCTTCTTAAAAATTCTTCTCACTTCATTCTCTTCCTTTTCATCCCACCTGAATTTCCGCTGCAATCAATACAAAAATAACTGAAAGTTATTACGATGGTCACATATCCGTTACCATGCACCAGACAATTCGGCGATAGATTTTGTAAAGTTCATCTCGGGGAAAATATCTGGTCCCTTTAGTACCTAAAAGAGTTGTCCTAGTCCATTTACATCATTCTTGACCATCAATATACTATACCAAACTTAGTTGACAAGAAAATAGAATATCTAAAACTTACCTTGAACTCATTCCACCACAAATCTTTTACTTCTTGTGGAGCACTGCTGTAATTAATATATTGCCCTATCCAATAGTTTTTAACTATTTTATTCAGTTCTCTCACAACAAACATAGCATCCGTGAATCTACAAATATACGGATATTGTGTAACATCGACAATTCAATTGACATCTATATCTAACACCATAAATATTACATATACTTAAAAAAAATGAAGTACTTACAAATCTCCAAATGGGCATATCATGAATCAGTTATCTTCTTCATCTGTGTTTCTCTCATTATTCGATTGTTGCGCTGAATAATAAGGTGGAGCGGAAGGAGATGGATCTAAAGGAGATGGAACTGAAGGAGATTTAGTTCGCATGTGTTCAAGTCCCCTAACATATTCTTGAGTGTTGGAGGAAGGGCCAACGTGTCCATATTGTTCATCAGCATATAGTGGTTAAGGATTAGATGAAAGGGCAGGGGAAGAGGAAAGGGACGGGGACAAGAACGAGGAAGGGGCTGATCTTCTATGCATGTGACCTCCATGTATATACTAACAAGTAGGAAGGTTAGAAAAATATGCAAAAAAATATGAACACGTATTACGGGCACATAATGACGTATATGACGAAACTTACAATTTTGTTTCAAAAGCAGAAAATGTATTCTCTTAATAAGCCAATGCCGAGTGTTTATGACGTGCAATTTCCTACGAACAAATATATTATGAATCGCATTCATTTTGATATCAAACATCAATATATGAGCACGATATGTCATGCTAAGCCAACGATAGCCATAATTAAGCACACGATCCACTTTCAAACCACACGATCATTTATCAAGTACAAGATCAACCACGAAACATTTTTCAGCCATATGATCTTCGTTCTCAGCCACGCGATCATCAATCAACCCACACGATCGGGCCATAGTTAACCAATCAGCCACAATTAAGTAAATCAACCACACGATTAAATTAATTAACCATACGATTGGCAATGAACAACTAAGGGTGCGAACAGTAACCATTCTGCTCCAAAAATCAAATTGTTGCCAGAAATTGATTTTTGGTATTCTTGCCAGAAATTGATTTCTGAAGGAGACATCTTTTTGGTAAAACATAACAAATTCTGCTTCTGAAATGGATTTCTGGAACAGAACTCTGTTATGATTTATTGATTTTTTTTTCACTTAAAAAAATTAAATTTTACTCAAAGTGGGTGGCCACAGGTATTATAAGTCATTCCGTAAAATTTTGAAATTTTAGATTTTTAAAATTTTTTTGGGCACCTAAGAAAATAATTTCTGCCTAAAAGTGGGTGGCCACAGGTATTCTAAGTCATTCTGTGAAGTTTTGAAATTTTTGATTTTTTTAATTTTTTTGGGCACCTAAAAAAATTTAAATTTCACTCAAAGTAGATAGCCACATGTATTATAAGCCATATTATGAAGTTTTGAAGTTTTTATTTTTATTTTATATTTTAACTTTTTTGGGCACCTAAAAAAATTAAAATTTCACTCAAAGTAGGTGGCCATAGGTATTATAAGACATTCTGTGAATTTTTGAAATTTTTGATTTTTTTAAAATTTTTTTTGGCACCTAAAAAAATTTAAATTTCACTCAAAGTAGGTGGCCACAAGTATTTTAAGCCATTTATGAAGTTTTGAGATTTTGTATTTTTTTTTAAATTTTTTTGGGCACCTAAAAATATTTAAATTTTACTCAAATTGGGTGGCTACAGGTATTCTAAGCAATTATGTGAAGTTTTTGAAATTTTTTTATTTTATTATTATTTTTTGGACATTTAAAAAAATTTAAATTTCACTCAAAGTGGGTGGCCACAGATATTTTAAGCCATTTTATAAAGTTTTAAAAATTTTGATTTTTTTTTATTTTTCTTTTTTTTTGGGCACCTCAAAAAATTTAAATTTCACTCAAAGTGAATGGCCACAGATATTTTAAGCCATTTTGTAAAGTTTTGAAATTTTTATTTTAAAAAAAATTTACCAAATTTCATATTTTCCCAAAATCTGACTTTTTTTTATTTTCTGGAAATTTTTATGAATTTTTCAATTTTTATGCATTTTCTGAAAAAATGCTCAATCAACCACATGATCGTCATTCTGTTCTGGAATGCATTTCATGCGCACCCTAATTAACCACACGATCGTCATTGAACGTTTAATTAGCCATATAATCGACAAATTAACTAGGCCAATATCGATCAAAGCCACATGCAATCCTGAAATCGGCCCTAACTTAGCCAACAAATCCGACACTAAACAATCCTTAAGCAAGTTCGATTAATATCCATTATACTAGATAGGGTTTAGGGAAACGCTTACTTAGTTCAAGACCAAGAAAAATCAAACAATAATAATATTTTGGCCGGTCAGCTAGTGGCGGGCTCGGTGTGGGCGCAAGTCGCGGCTAGTCGGCTAGGCGCTTGGCCAAGGTTGGGTCAATGACGATGGAGCTGGGCGGTGACGGCGTCGGGCGGCTACGAGGTCGGTGATGGCGTTGGGCGACTGTTGGGCGATGACTGCAACGGCTACGAACTCGGGCAAGGCTAGGAGGCGATGGCATTGATTAGCTGCTGGGCGGCTACGAGGCGGTGACGGTGTCAGGCGGTTGCTAGGTAGCGATGGCGACGAGCTCGGGAGGCTGCTGGGCGGCGACAGCAACGAGCTCGGGTGAGGCACGCGAGCGAGCTGGGCGACAGCAAGCTCGGCCAGGCGAGCGGCGAGCACACGGGTGGAGTGGCAACACTCACGACTACGAGCTGCTGGGCGCACAGGCGATGACGGCGACGGCGGGCTGGCGGTCTGGTCCAGGTGGAGAAGGTGACGACAACGGGAAGAAGAAGAAGAAGAAGAAGAAGAAGAAGAAGAAGAAGAAGAAGTGAAAGGTTTGTTAGGGCTAAGTGGACGTGATCGGGGGTGCACGTGCGTGGGCAGGGGGAGAGAGAGAGAGACGGGCGCAAAAATTTCAAATGTGCATGAATGTGGAATACATCGCAAATTTGCGACAGATTACAAAAATAAAAAGCATTTTCCAATCTGTTGCAAATTTGTGACGGATTCCAAAAATAAAGGGCATTTTCGAATCCGTTGCAAAATCCGTTGCAAATTTACAATGGATTTTGCTTTTCGTCGCAAATTTACGATGGATTTTTTTTCCATTGCAAATTTATTTTTCCATCGCAAATTTATGACGGATTTTTTTTCCGTCACAAATTTGCGATCGAATTATTTTCTGTCGCAAATTTGCGACGGATTTATTTGTCCATCGCAATTGCGATGGATTATTTTTTCGTCGCATTTTTCTGACTGAATTATTCTCCGTCTTAAGTTTGCGACGGATTTATTTCTCTGTGGCAAATTTGAGATGGAATTATTTTTCCGTCGCAAATTTCTGATGGAATTTACAACGGATTCCAAAAGTCATCGTATTTACAACGGATTCCAAAAGAGCATTTTCGAATTCGTCACAAATTGTGACGAAATCAAAAAATTACTGCAAATTTCACTTCCGTCACTAATTCTTCAATGAACAGTAGCCACGAATAAGTTATTGTCGTAAAATGAACGACGAAATTAGCAACGATTCAAATCTAATGGAAAATAGAATATCGCAAATGTCATCGTACGAATAATATTTGACTTGTTGTCATTGAGCGACAAATTTTTCGACGATCATTTACATTAATAAGAATAATCAACAACAACAATAATAACAATAACAATAATAACAAGAACAATAATAATAATTATGACAACCAAAATAACACATGTCGCAATAATAATTACACATCATTAGTGTTTTATCACAAATATTTTAATCTTCATCTTTGTCTTGATCTGCATCTTTGTCCTTGTTTTGATCTTGATCTTGATCTTCTTCATGAGCATCATCTTCATTATCTATCTCAAAATCAGATTCTATACCATCTTATATATTTAATTCGCAAATTTCAGTTGGATCTACACTATCATTGCTTCACATGGATTTCGTAAAGTTGGAATGTTATATTCCTCAGTTTCAACCGTATTACAAACTTCCTCTTGTTGATAGGCTCTATCCTTCTAGTGTTCCTCGATTTTTCTCCGTGCTTTGATTTTACATAAAGCTTACCAATCAGCTATGTCACATTTAAAACTAGGATATGATGCATAACATACTTGAATTGCTTGTTGTGCCAAGACAAATTATTCATATTTTTTTTTGGTAAGGTAAGAATATATATAACTTTTCAAAACACCAAATACAAGCTAAAGCTTAAACCAAAACCTGACCCAAATAGAACAAAATTGTCCAAATGGGGTCAAGAAAGGTCTAGCAGGACTATACAAAAAGCTACAAGGGCTAAGAAAAGGAACTACAAGACCAAATTACAAGGAAGTCCGATCCACATCAAAGATTGAAGGTGGGAGTCCCCACTTTCTTTGGAAAAGACAGTTCCTAGGAGAATCCTGTACACGACCCATGGAGCAGGCTTTGTCTTTCACAACCTTGATAAGGTGCTTGCGCATACCCGGGAGGTAGACACTCTTATTCCTGAAAATCGCATTGTTCCTTTCAGTCCATATAATATGCACTAGAGCTCCAAAGGAGAACCGGGATAGGCAATTTGCAAAGGAGGGACCACCGCAGACTTTTGTAGCCCATGAGATATGATTAAGGTATATCGCAGAATAATTATTCATATTTCATATAACTTTTCCTTTAATTTATTTCAATCAAATTAAATTTCGTATATACCTTCATTCCTTTAATGGGGTTGAACCACTTGCACTTAAATAACACAACTCGCATTATTAATGGTCCAGAGTACTCTATCTCTATGATTTCATCCAACAAGCAATAAAAATCATCTTTTGAACTACCACTATTTATTGTGGCTTTTCCCATTTCATATTCTTGAGTGTGAAAATTATATCCATTTATGAAATATGCTGGCCAATTTCGTACTCTTAACTGTGGACCCCATGACAAGTGATATAGCAATCCTTACTCTCTAAATTCATCATGATTACTGTGAACCTAAGGTTATACACGCAAAGTCAATAATATATATTTTAATAAATGATGTATAAAATATTAATAACTTGATTTTGATTCATAGGCAACTTACATATGTTTTGAACCATGCTGCAAATTGTTCATCGCACAAACGGTCAAACTCATGTGGTGGTAGTTTATATATTGAAGTTTGGAAAATCCTAGTAATAAATACCATTTATATATTAGTAAATATTTGACACACAATATATATATTTGCAAATTTACACTTACTTAAAGTATGGCTCGACTTCTAGGCAGTTCAGCAAAATATATGTATGGGCCGCATGCCATTCTTCGCCTGTTAAGTAACCAAACTTACATGCGCCGTTTGGTCGACTTAGATAATTAAAAATAGAGAATTCTTTGCAATTAGAACAATTGGGCCCTCATCATTTCTGCTTGCTCTCCGCCTCTTGCACTGCACGTACGGCTCAAAATAGTATGATACAAATATTGTCACTTTTTCCACAATATATGCATAACAAATTGAAGCTTTAACTCATGCCTTATTCTTCACTTTTTTCTTCAAATGATATAAGAATCTAGTTGCAATAGAAAGAAGCTTATCGAAACATAATATATAATAAAGTAATTTGAACTTTATTTTAAAAAAAATTTGCCTATCAAATGGATACATCCATCGAAATTGGACGGGATCTGTAATTTTGGCCTCATAAAGCAAGTGAACTAAGAGATGCTCTATCGAATAAAAAATGATGGAGGAAATATTTTTTCTAAGTTGCAAAGAATAATTGGAATATCTCTATCTAGTTTTTCATGTCTGATGCTTTTAATATTATCGAACAAATATCATGCAGGAAATTGCTTAACTTTGTAATGACGCCCTATACAAAGTTCGATAGAACTTCCTTGAAAGCTATTGTAATTAGTCTTTCCATAAATATGTGATAATCATGACTCTTCAAACCTGTCAACTTGCATTTATTTAAATCAATACATCTCCCGAGATTTGAAACATATCTATCAGGAAACCACACAAATTTTAACCATTAACAAACAACTTGCCTCTGCTCCTTATCCAATGTATAAACTGCTTTTGATTTTGGTCCGCTGCTGCTTGCATCCACATCTAGTGTTGGCCGATCACAAATATCTCTCATATCTTTTCTTGCGTTCAAGTTGTCTTTTATTTTTCGGTAACATCCATCACAGTATTTATGACATTGTTGAAAATATTCTTTTTTATGTGCATGACATCAAGATTATGATGAATAAGATAGGCCTTTCAATATGGTAGATTTCAAAATATACTGCGTTTTGTCCACTTATATGTACTTCCGTACGCAATAGTTGTGCCGTGAGGGTTCTGAACAATAGTTGAAAAGTTCTGCACTCACTCCCAAATTTGATCGCCAGTTAACCTCAATGATGGAGGTATTCTTTCAGTCATATTCTTGATGAACTCTTTTTTATTCCTTCTGAATGTATGATTTATCGGTAAAAATTATCTGTGACAGTCAAAATAGCTGGGCTTCTTTCCATATTTTAATCTAAATGACTTTGATCCCTCCAAATATATCAAACATCCTAAGATCCCAGTTGTACTCCATCAAAATAACATGCCGTAAGCTGAAAAGTCATTTATCGTCCAAAGAAGAGCAGCTTTCATTACAAATATTTGATCAGTAGAAACATCATATGAAAGGACACCTTTATCCCATAACTGTTGTAACTCTTCAATCAATGGTTGCATATAAACGTCTATTAACTTTTTCGGATTTTGCGGGCTAGTCACGATTAATGTCAAAAACATATAAGGTGTCTTCATGCACATACTAGGTAGAAGATTGTACGGCGTTAAGATAACTGGTAAACATGAATAACTTTTTCCTGATTTCCCAAATGGGACAAATCCATCAGTACAGAGACGTAACCTGATGTTTCGAGGCTCTATCGCAAACTCAAGGTATGTTCTATCAAAATGTTTCTATGCCTCTGTATCTTAAGGATGACACATTAGACCTTCTTCTGTTTCATGATTTGCATACCAAGTCATGTGTTCAGCAGTGACTTGAGACACATAAAACCTTTGCAATTTGGGGATTAAAGGCAGATAAAACATTTGCTTGCATGGTCAACGCTTCTGATTACAACCCTGTCTCCTGTTAATCTTATACCTAGGTTGGCTACAGAATTTGCAAGATTTTACATTTTCATCATTTTTCCAATATAACATACAACCCCTACTATATACATCAATCCTTAAACCGAAAGATCTAAGTGATCCACTAGCTTTTTTATATCGTAAAAATCACTTGGCATGATGTTATCACGAGGCATTGTTTCTCGAATTGCATTACTTCAACAAAAGAGTTGAAGTAATCTGTAGACACATTATGCTCTATTTTGATATTTAACAGTCTTGCTGTCACCGATAACTTAGTGTGGTTGTCACAACTTGCCTGTAAATGTTCATCTACTGCTTTC
Organism: Syzygium syzygioides; assembly: GCA_031216285.1. Classification (NCBI taxonomy): domain Eukaryota; kingdom Viridiplantae; phylum Streptophyta; class Magnoliopsida; order Myrtales; family Myrtaceae; genus Syzygium; species Syzygium syzygioides. The sequence continues at coordinate 36,160,569 of CM062243.1, read as the reverse complement.
AACAATTCCTAGAACTGATTAGATGAAAAAGTTCCATTACACACATTCTCATCAAAACCCGTTATTCTCATCTCTTCCAATTGTGATGCATGACTAGTGCCTATTTGTTCAAGTGTAGGAGTAAAACTAGTATTTGCATGATTCGATTTTGAAATAAAATTCTAACTAACTGCATCAATCACCATCCTTTCGTATGGGTTTAATTGGTCATAATAGCTACATTTTTCCCTAACTAAAAATTGATCACTTCTTCAATATCCTTTATTAAATATAAATGGTTCACCATAACAAGTCCAATTATAATAATTCGGAGTAAACTCAAATCTACAAAGATGTTCTCTAACTTTATCACACACATTAAATTTACCATTACTGCACTTTTTACACGGACACCTTAACTTATTTCTATCCATGAACTCATATTCACTACTAGCAAAGTCTAAAAATAGTTCCAACCCAATACAAAACTCATCGGTCAATCCTCGACGTCCAAATAAGTTTTTATTATACATCCAAGCCCTATTTCTTTGCATTGTGTTTGTATAAAAATAAAAAAATCTCGTAAAATATTAAAAATATCATATTTATTGTTCTTAATTGAAATCATAAAATTATGAAAATTAAAATTTTATTTTTGACGCAACAATTACTTTGAAATTGAAAAACAATGAAAAAAATTATCATGTAAAGAAGACTTACTCAAATATTTGACTGAAATATTGATAGCAGAAAGTGGTCAATTTGATGAGAATTACAACATTCACTTGGATTGCGAGACCTTCAAATGGACATGTACCTAAAAAAAAGAAAAATCACTTAAGATTCATTTTTTAATATATATTTTTTTTTCGAATTTTTTTTAATTTTTTTCCCCTTATATTTTTCTCCGGTCGCTAGTTGGCTGAAGCCAACGAGTTTGACCTCGCCGGCCATGGGTGAGGCCGAGCGGCCTTGCCCAGATTTGGGGGAGGCCGAGCGGCCTCGCCATGGCCGCCGGTCGACCTCGCCTCGCCCAGATCTAGGCGACGACGAGGTCAACGGCCATAGGGGGAGGCTAAGCGGCCTCGTTGGCCATGGGGCGAGGACACTCGGCCTCGCCCAGATCTAGGGGAGGCCGTGTGGCCTCTGGGCGACGGCAAGGTCGACCGCCACACCTGGGCAAGGCCGTCGGTCGACCTCGCCAGCCATGGGGCGAGGCCGCTCGGCCTCTCACAGATTTGGGCGACGGTGAGGTCGATGGCCATGAAGAGAGGTTGAGCGGCCTCCCCCCATGGCCGGCAAGGTCTCGCTGGTCGTTGGAGCGGCAACCGGCCAAGAAGTTACAAATAAAACAAAAAACTAGGCAATAAAATAAAAAATTCGAATCCAGCGATGAATAGTTTTGTGACGAACCGTAGTCGTCGCCAATTAGTCACGAAATTAGCTACGATACATACCGGTAGAAAAGTTTTACCGAGATTGATTTCTACGCTCACGGATAATTGAGAGAAACGAAAGAAGGAGAAGGCGGGAGAAAAGTGGGGGGGATATGAGGAATCAGTACAGAGAGAGAAATTGACGGGTGGGGTGACATCATGAAAGTTATTTTCCGTCATAAATTACAAATTAGCGATGAATCCGTTTTCGTCACAAATTAGTGACGGTAAAAAAATCCGTCGCTACTTTCGTCGCAAAATGATAAATTTCGTTCCGTCACTAATTTGCGATGGAAGTAACGACGGAAAATAATTCCGTCGCAAATTAGCAACGACTAATTTTCCATCGCTAATTTGCGACAGAATTAGCGACGAAGTTATTTCCCGTTGCTAATTTGCGACGAATTTTGATTTCGTGGCAAATTCCGTTGCAAATTAGCGACGGATTTATAAATCCGTCGTAAATTAGTGACGAAAAATTCCCCGTTGCAAATTTCCGTCACAAAATTCATGTTTATTTGTAGTGTCGATTTCAGGACAAAAACCTAAAAGCAACCAGAGAGCCCGGAATTAGTTTTAGAAAACTAGTAACCCGAAATCAGGAATTGAACAAATATGTTTAAGACAAGTTATCGGTTCCTCAATTTTTTATTTCAAATTTTGCTAAATTTAAACTATAACAATTAAATCTGAGCCCAAACTAAACAAAGCAATAGAAACTTGTCCAAACAAACTAGAGTGACTTGCAAAAATTTACTAAAAAATGGCTCAATCCACGACAAAGCAGTAAATTTTGAGTCGGAAAATAGCCTCAAAACCGTTGGCACCGCAGCCCACTAAATAAGCTTTCTGATAAGTATTTATAGTGTTCATAACTTCATCAAAATCAAAAGTTATGCCTCGTCAAAATTCAGGTATCCTACTACCAACCTCTGTTCCCTATCAAATTTTCGTCAAGAATCAAATAATCAAAACTGCATAAATTATTGGTAAAAATATTCTAAAAATGTATATATTCTTTTGTTGAAGAAGAAAACCTAGAAAAGATTCAATGAATGGTGCATTCTACTCTCATGCAAGCATGAATGTTCGGTTCTAGGGTCGAACCACTTGTTCCTGTAACACCCCAGATCTACATTGTATACTATTGTTCGCTTTGGGCCCATTGATCCTTGCGGATTTAAAACGCGTTTTAAAGCCGTGAGGGTCAATGGGCCCAAAACGAATAATATTACACAATATAGATTCGGGGCATTACAGATGGTATTAGAACTGACTCTCGTTCGGGTGTGGCGCTATAGCGAGGGTGCTGTGCCCATAAGGGATAGAGAGTGTGACGGCTCAGGCAGCAATACGCGGGGAGGAGGGATGGCAGTGTGTCTGCGCCTCAGTCCTCGGACGTACGTAGAGAAGGGGGGAGCCTCTCTTGTCCCACATCGCCTAGGGGGAATCCTGGATTAGCTTATAAGGTTCGGGGTTCTCTATCTGTATATATGCGTTTCAGAGTAGAGAGCTTCCACTGTGCTGCTGCTGAGAACAAAGCCATGAGAGAGATGGCGGTGTGTTCATGCCTCAGAGAGGACAATATGTGGTCGTGGGAGAGAGATGGCAGTGCGGCTGCGCCTCTGCCCCCGTCATACGCGTTTTTTGGGCAAAGTCTAGAGAAACAAAGTTGTGAGGGCCCAATGAGGCCCAAAGCGAACAATGTGTGTACAATGGCGGACCCGAGGTGTTATAGGTAATATCAAAGTTGACTCCCAACTGTGTTTGGGGCCACAGCGAGGGTGCCGTGCCCGTAAGGGGTGGAGAGTGTGATGGCCTAGGTGGCGGTGTGCGGGGAGGAGGGATGGCGGTGCATCCGCGCCTCGGTCCTCGGACATGTGTTGGGAAGGGAAGGAGAGCCTCTCTTGTCCCACATCGCCTATGGAGAGTCCTGGACTAGCTTATAAAGCTTGGGGTTCTATATCTGTATAACTCGTTTTAAAGTCGTGAAGGTCAGTGGGTCCAAAGTGGATAATATCACAAAGTGCAGACCCGGGGCGTTGCAGGTGGTATACCTGTAATGCCCCAGGTCCGCCACTATAGATATATTGTCCGCTTTGGGCCTTATTGGGCCCTCATGATTTTGTTCCTCTGGATTTTACTCGAAAAATGCGTATGACGGAGGTAGAGGTGCGACCACACTGCCATCCCTCTCCCACGACCACATATTATCCTCTTTGAGACGCGGATGCACCGCTATCCCTCTCAAGGCTTTGTTCTTAACACCAGCACAGTGGAAGCTCTCTACTCTGAAACACGTATGTATAGATAGAGAATCTCGAACATTATAAGCCGATCTAGGACTCCCCCTGGGCAATGTGGGACAAGAGAGGCTCCCCCCTTCCCTACGCACATCCAAGGACCGAGGCGTGGATGCACCGCCATCACTCTTCCTTGTGTACCGCCGCCTGGGCCGTCACACACTGTGGCATCCTGAAATTTCATGGCCAAAGATTAAATTATCCTAATGGATTAGGGTGCTCGTCGACGGAGGTTAGGAAAATGAAATTGGAAGTTAGCGTTGCGATTATTGTTTTTTTTTTGGAATCGCGAGTTGGATTCTTAGGATCAATTATTGTTGAGCCGACCAACCGACGTGGCATCGTTCACATGACCCGAATCTGTGCAAACCCGCCGCCGCCATATTTTTTCCTTGCCACGTCGGAATGCCGCCCCACGACCACCCTTCTCTTCTTCTTCTTTTCTTTTTCCCTTCCTTTGTTTCCCTTTCTTTTCTTTCTTTTCCGTCAGAGCACCACCCCTTTACGCCAACAAACCCCCTCAAGCCTCTCCATTTTCTCTCTTTTGTCTCTTCTTCTTGTCTTTTCCCCCCTAAATGGTAGACAGGAGCCGCCACTTGGCTCCCATGCATGCCCATCTATGCAAGGGAAGATGAAGGGCCATTGGACTTCCCTTTTTTCTCCCTCACCAGCCCATTCACTCGGCTCTCGCAGCTCTCACTCTCTCAGTTCTCACTCAGCTCACTCCCACACTCTCACAGAGCTCACTCTCCCTTGTCACTCCTTTTCTGTATGCCCGGGAGATGCCGGTTCGCCGCCCAGCAGCTACTGTTCCTCTGCTCCGCCCTCGACCAGCAGCAGCAACCAGAAGTCGCTCTCGCACCTCATTTTCGCACCAGACCCAGTACCTTCACCTCAGTCATCTCAGCCACTTCCTCTCACCAACAAGTATGCTCTATTGCCTTATACTAGCCTCGATAATGGTTGCATGACGGTTGGGTCTTGGTTAAGCTTTTGAATTGATCTGAGTTGGTGTGAGGCGAGTCCGAGTGGTTGCAATGGCTGTCCTCAAAGGGTTGATCCATTAGAACGAACCTTGGTGGGTCTAGGGTGCTAGACTAGTATGGAACAGGCCATGCATGTTGATTTGAGTTCATAGAATGGTGAATTTGTGGTTGGAAGGTAGTGAATCTTCAATGGGAAACCATTTCTTGATGTCTGTTTCGGGTTCCAGAAACCGACTTCTTTGGACATCCACCGTTTTCTATTTTTACAGCTTCAGTTGTGGATCGAATTTGGCTAAACGTTCTTCTTAAAAGTTATTCATAATATCTTGATCTACAATATACATAAACTTCAGATTTTTCCGTGCTCAAATGAATTTTTGAGACACCATTTCCTTACTGGGTCAGAACTGATTCTTACTAGAGGGCCCGGAATATTTTTATCTTCTCTGATTTTTCTAAAACTTTCCATTGCGAATTTGTCCGTACTTCCTTCATGAAATGTGTTTAGGATACACTTTTCCATGACATATAAAAATTTCAAAGTTTTGAAATTTTTTAGGTCGGTGAAACGAGCACTCTTCAAAGCTCGATTTTCCTATTTCATCGGACCCGCAATAGTTTGTCTTCAAACTATTAAAAGTGGCACTTAATGGGGGATTCTGGAATTGTGTTCTTCATGAAAAATATGTGTTAAGGTCTTGTTAATATCATATTAGAATTTCGAAATTTTTGGAACTCATTTGCCATGTCTTTGGGGTTGATTTTCCAGGGTCTACAAAACTGTCCAGTATTACCAAAATTCCAAGTTTCATTGATTCTTAATTGAGACAAAGGAATTTCGATTGGGTGTCTTCGAAAGATGTATCATACACGCTGTGAACTTTCTAATAAGATGTTTCCTTAGTATTAGCTATTGTAAATTACATTTCTAAATTTCTGTAATATGTGTGCCGAAGGGTGTGGAATTGTAAGTGTGGTTGTTTCATCGGTCCCTATGACAACGATGCCCCGGAGTTGGGATGCCCGAAAAGGTAACAGGGTTCCCTCGGATGCTTGGGGGTGTAACACAGTTCCCTAGATGTCCTCGTGATGCCGTGTTAGGTGCAAGATGCCTGAGGGGGTAATGAGGTTCCCTCGAATGCCTGGGGGTGTAACACGGTTCCCCAGATGTACTCGTGATGCCGTGATGGGTGCGAGATGCCGGGGGGTAATTGGGTTCCCTGGAGGATGTTGTGGCCTGAGTTACTAAATCAAATGTGAATTAAAACTCTGGTGATTACATAACGTATGAAACGAGAATTCGTGTGAATGATTGTTAGTCGATTGACAATCTTTTGTCTGGTGAATTACGTCCAATAAAAAAGGGAGTCTTATACGTTATGGTTGGATGTGAATTGGTTCATCTATCTACCTATTTGACTCGATTGAAATGCCTGTCATTATCCGTTTAGTATGGCGTGATAGAGTTTACTTGGTTGAGTTTCGCTCACTGTTTGTTGTTGACATTTTTTTTTCAGATTAGTAGTTATGCCGATCCTCCTTGCCTCCACCTCGATAAGCTATGGGGTACTAGTTGATTTTGAGAGCCGTCTATTTGCATTCGTGGTCTCGGAATTCCCTGGACTTGTTTTCATAAAATGCATTTCTATTCTAACCGTGGATATTGGGTCCCCAGGGGGACTTATTCTTTTGGGCTTCATCGGGGTTTAAGCCCTCGATGGGGGACAGTTGGTAGGGCCCCTTCCATACCATGGGCCGGACGAAGATGATGGCAATGCTAGTAGTGAGATCATTTGAGGACAGCATCGAGGAGGAGGAAGGAATAGTTTTGTGAAGACACAACTATTAGTTAGTTTTTGGGGATATAGTCGTGTAGGGATGGGTGATAACTTGTTTGTTTTTTGTTAAGCTTGGTGGGTCGCAGTAGGATAGCCGGGTTGAAGTTGTTGGGTAATCTCCCTGTGTTTTTGAACTCACCTTTGTATCACCCTCATTATTATGTGAAAGATGGATGCTATTTTCGAAACTTGTGTGTCCTAGCATTTCTATGTTTCTATGTTACATTCATGTTATAAATGCTAACTTTAAAAAAAAGCATCTTCCGCTTGCGAATAATCTGATGACTAATTAGGATTAGAGAATAAATCTTGAAAGGGGTGTGCTTAGGATACTAGAGCCCCCGAGATGGTATCAGAGCTTAAGTTACTCTGGAGTGATAAGGTGCGCTAGTGATTGAAGGATTATGGCACGCATTGTCAAATACCGGATGCATGTGCTTGTTAGTTCTGTGTTAGGGACATACAAGTAACTAAGTTACTCATGTGATGCCAGTAACGTATGTTACTTATTAGGTATTGTGATGATTGATCATCTGAAGTAATTGGTGATCAATGTGCAGAAGACTTGTGAGACAAGATGAGGAGAAATGGTGGATCATCCTCTGGTTCTGCAAATGATAGGGATCCTTAAGTGGACGGAATTCTCGAGGCTTTAGCCAATGTGGGGGCACTATTTGAACAACAAGCCCAGCCGCAAGTGACTGCAAGTAATGGTGACCGCTGCGTGCAAGGGCTCATTGAGCAGTTCCTGAAATTGAAACCGACTAAGTTCACGGGATTAGGAGAACCTAGTGAGGTAGAAAGGTGGATAAGGAGTTTAGAGAAGATATTCAACCTGCTGAACTGCAATGATGCTAACAAGCTGATTTTAGCTTAGTACCAACTGGAAGGGAATGCCAAACATTGGTGGAAGGCATCCAAGGAAACGGTGTTCCCAACAGGTACACTTGTAGTCTGGGCAACTTTTGTAGAAGCGTTTTATGGGAAATATTTTTCTGATTAAGCAAAGGATAAAAAAATAACGGAGTTACCACCGCCCGCAGTGGCTGCGTTGGCTTGCGCTCTGGTCCCCCCACGAAGGGATCAGAGTTCAAACCCCAGCCTAGTCGTTAGGGATTCTTAAGTGTGACGCCGTGGTGGTGGGTCCTGCGCTAGCGTCACTCGAGGACTAGTCGTGCATCACCGCCGGTTTATAGCTGAGTCATCGCTTGCCGGTCGCGCGAACACCTCGATTATCAAAAAAAAAAAAAAATAACGGAGTTCATGCAGCTATGTCAAAACAATCTAACAGTGGATCAGTATGAAGCGAAATTTGCTGAACTTTCTAGATTTACGCCCCGAATGGTTGAGAATGGGGAGGATAATGCCAAAAGGTTCTTGAATGGCCCAAAGGTCGAGATAAGGAAGCAATTGGTTCCGTTGGACATCACGAATTATGGTGTACTGTATAGGCGGGCTCAACTCATCGAGCAAGAACTGATCAAGGGGAGAATAGGGAGTGAGACACCGGGACGATTTGGTCACCAACCTACGCGAGACAATGCTAGATTTGGCAAGAGACCTGTCCAGTTCGGAAAAGCCCCTTTTGATCCCAACAAGAGACTTAACAATGGAAACTTTGAAAGGTCCCGGAATGACCAGTCAAGAGGACATATATAAATTGCGATTGGTAATTGTCAGATGTGTGGAAGGCAGTACAGGAGTGCACCATGTCAATCATCATGGCAATGTTACAAATGTGGACAGTATGGGCATATTTCCAGGTATTGTCCTCAAGGGGGACAGCTATCACAGCAAATAATTCAGGGGGGGACACAGCAGCAAAAGAACTTACAGAGGCCGCCAAACCAAAGAAGAATTTATGCAGTCACTCAAGAGGAAGCTGAGGCTTCCAAGACTGTTATTTCAGGTACGCTTTCCTTGTGCGACAAGAAGGCATACTCTTTATTTGATACTGGTACTACCCACTCGTTTATATTTGCCAATTTTGTACGATTGTATGGACAAAATCTGAATTGCTGGAAGTGCCTCGTAGTGTCTCTACACCTTTAAAAGACAAGGTGTTGTTAACATTAAAACATAGAAATTGTAAGATGTCTATAGGTGGGACAGATCAAATGATAGATTTAGTGGTATTAGTTATATATGACTTTGATGTCATCATAGGAATGGATTGGCTTAGTAAACAACGAGTCAATGTTGATTGTCATGGAAAAACAGTCTAGTTTGATTCTCTTGGTCACCCTAGTTTTGAATTTCTTAGAAGTGGGATGGACCCCACTGTGCCCCTTATTTCGGCACTAGAAGCACATTGACTGCTCAGCAATGGTTGTCGAGGATATATAGCGGTCATTAAGGATCAAAGTGAAAAGGAAGCAGAGCTTGAGGAAATTCTAGTGGTCCAAGAATTCCCTGACGTATCTCTTGAGGAGTTGCCAGGATTATCCATAGAACGAGAGGTTGAATTTGTTATTGAATTAGCCTCAGGAACAGGACCTATATCGAAAGCCCCTTATAGAATGGCCCTAATGAAATTGAAGGAATTAAAGGTACAATTACAAGAATTGCTTGATAAGGAATTTATACGACCAAGTGCGTCACCATGGGGTGCGGCAATGCTATTTGTAAAGAAGAAAGATGGATCATTACGCCTATGCATCGACTATAGGCAATTGAATCAAGTAACGGTTAAGAATAAGTACCCGTTGCCTAGAATTGACAACTTATTCGATTAGTTACAGGGAGCATATGTATTTTCAAAGATTTACTTAGGGTCTGGATATCATCAGCTGCGGATTAAGAAAGAGGACATCCCTAAGACGGCCTTCCAAACTCGATATGGACATTACAAGTTTACGATTATGCCCTTTGGATTGACTAATACGCCAGCAGCATTTATGGACTTAATGAACCGGGTGTTTAAACCGTTTTTGGATCGATTTGTGATTGTCTTCATTGATGATATCCTGATATATTCGAAAGGGCTAGAGGAGCATGAACAACACCTTATGATGGTACTTCAGTCTCTTCGAGAAGATAGGTTGTACATGAAATTTAGTAAATGTGAGTGTTGGCTAGATCGAGTAGTATTTCTGGGACATGTGGTGATTGGCGAAGGTATATTGGTAGACCCAGGTAAGGTTGAAATAGTAATCAATTGGCCAAGACCCAAAAAAGTAACAAAGATTTGAAGTTTTTTAGGAATGGCTGGTTACTATCGAAGGTTTGTTGAAGGATTTTCATGCCTCGCGGGACCATTAACCTTATTAACGAGGAAGGACACAAAGTTTAAATGGGATGAAACATGCGAACAAAGTTTCCTGGTGCTTAAGAGAAAACTGACTAAGGCACCGGTTTTGACAATACCATTGAGATCAGGTAGATTCATGGTTTACAGTGACGCTTCTCACAAAGGACTTAGGTGTGTTTTGATGTAGCATGGAAAGGTCATTGCTTATGCATCGAGACAATTAAAGCCGTATGAGTTAAATTATCCAATGCATGATTTGGAACTTACGGCAATTGTCTTTGCGCTAAAGATATAGAGACATTATCGTTATGGAGAAAAGTTCGAAATCTATGCGGATCATAAAAGTTTGAAGTATCTGTTCTCTCAAAAGGAGTTGAATATGAGACAAAGACGATGGATGGAATTGTTCAAAGATTATGATTGTGAAATTTTATATCATGCGGGAAAAGCAAATAAAGTAGCGGATGCTCTTAGTCAAAAGTTTGCCTCAACAGTACCAAGTTTAATGGTTAAGGAGTGGTGTTTACTTGAGGAGATTTCCGGGTTGGAATTTAAGCTCGAAGTGGAGAACCTTTCCAGTGTATTAGCTACACTCATGATCGAGCCTGAAATTATACATAAAGTGACGGTATTGCAACAAACAGATCCTGGAATCTTGAAGATACGAGAGAGGTAGCGAAAGGAAAGAAAATGAACTTTCAAGTGACGGATGAAGGCATTGTAAGATTCTGTGGACGTCTATGTGTGCCTGACAACGAGAAGTTAAAAAGAGAGATTTTGACAGAAGCTCATCGAAGTAATTATAGTATTCACCCCGGAAACACGAAGATGTATCACAATCTTTGTCAGCACTATTGGTGGAATGGAATGAAGACGGACATTGCAAAGCACGTAGCCAAATGCCTGACATGTCAACAAGTTAAGGCTGAGCATCGCAATCCTGCGGGTTTGTTAAAATCGTTGGAGATTCTCGAGTGGAAGTGGGAACAAATAATAATGGATTTTGTGCAAGGCTTACCAAGGACATCGAGTAGTCATGACGCTGTTTGGATAATTGTGGATCGTCTGACTAAGTCTGCTCATTTTCTGGCTGTGCGAGTAGACTATACACTTGAGAAGTATGCAGACTTATATGTCAAATAGATCGTGCGATTGCATGGTATGCCTGTGACCATCACATCGGATCGAGACCCAAGATTCACCTCGAATTTTTGGAAGGGCCTCCAAGTGACCTTAGGGACGAAACTTCGGTACAGTATTACATTCCACCCACAAACGGATGGACAGTTAGAACGGGTGATTCAAGTGTTAGAGGACATTTTACGAGCTTGTATGATTGATTTCAAGGGCAACTGAGATGAGAAGTTACACCTAGTAGAGTTTGCTTACAACAATAGTTTCCAAAAAAGTATTGGCATGACCCCATTTGAAGCTTTATATGGAAGGCCTTGTAGAACACCTATCTATTGGGACAAAGTAGGAGAACAGAAATTGACAGGATCAGAGTTAGTACAAGTCACGACCGATGCAGTAAAGGTGATAAGTGATAGGCTCAGGACTGCCCAGAGCCAACAAAAAAGTTATGCCGACAAATGTCGTAGGCCATTAGAATTCAATGTGGGTGATCATGTATTCCTAAAAGTGTCGCCAATGAGACGAGTATCAAGATTTGGAAAGAAAGGAAAGTTAAGTCCGAGATTTGTTGGACCCTTCGAGATACTTGAAAGAGTTGGAGAATTGGCATATCGATTGGCACTACCACCAAGACTATCCAGCGTGCATAATGTGTTTCATGTTTCCATGTTAAGGAAATATGAACCTAATCCCTCACATGTTTTGGATTTTGAAGCTATTTAGGTCGACGACAGAGCAAGATATGTTGAGGAACCAGTACAGATATTGGATTGCAGTGAGAGGACCCTCAAGAACAAAACTATTTCTCTTGTTAAGGTATTATGGTGACATCATGACTAAGAGGAGGCGACGTGGGAAAGCGAAGAAAATATGAAATGGCAATATCCCTAGTTGTTTGAATGATTGATGAAAATTGAAATTTCGAGGATGAAATTCTTTAAGGAGGGGAGAGTTGTGGCATCCTAAAATTTCATGGCCAAAGATTAAATTACCCTAATGGATTAGAGTGCTCGTCAACAGAGATTAGAAAAATGAAATTGGAAGGTAGCATTGCGATTATTGTTTTTTTTGGAATCGCGAGTTGGATTCTTGGGATCAATTACCGTCGAGCCGACCAACCGACGTCGCATCGTTCGCATGACCCGACTCCATGCAAACCCGCTGCCGCCATTTTTTTTCCTTGCCACGTCGGAATGCCACCCCACGACCGCCCTTCTCTTCTTCTTCTTTTCTTTTTCCCTTCCTTCCTTTCCCTTTCTTTTCTTTCTTTTCCGTCAGAGCACTACCCCTTTACGCCAACAAACCCCCTCAAGCCTCTCCATTTTCTCTCTTTTGTCTCTTCTTCTTGTCTTTTTCCCCCTAAATGGCAGATAGGAGCTGCCACTTGGCTCCCATGCATGCCCATGCATGCATGGGAAGATGAAGGGCCATTGAACTTCCCTTTTTTCTCCCTTTCCAGCCCACTCGCTCAACTCTCGCAGCTTTCACTCTCTCAGTTCTCACTCAGCTCACTCCCACCCTCTGACCGAGCTCACTCTCCCTCGTCACTCCTTTTCTGTCCGCTCGGGAGACGCCGGTTCGCCGCCCAGCAACTGCTGTTCCTCTGCTCCGTCCTCGACCAGCAGCAGCAATCGGAAGTCGCCCTCATGCCTCATTTCCATACCGGACCCAGTAGCTTTACCTCAGCCATCTCAGCCACTTCCTCTCACTGGCAAGTATTCTCTATCGCCTTATACTAGCCTCGATAATAGTTGCATGATGGTTGGGTCTCGAGTAAGCTTTTGAACTAATCTGAGTTGGTGTTAGGCAAGTCCGAGTGGTTGCAACGGCTGTCCTTGAAGGGTTGATCCATTAGAACGAACCTTGATGGGTCTAGCGTGCTAGACTAGTATGGAACAGGCCATGCATGTTGATTTGAGTTCCTAGAATGGTGAATTCGTGGTTGAAAGGTAGTGGATCTTCAATGGGAAACCATTTCTAATGACTAATGAGGATTAGAGGATAAATCTTGAAAGGAGTGTGCTTGGGATACTACACACACTCCACCTCTTATGGGCACAGAGCCCTCACTGTGGCCCCACACGTAGTCGGGAGTCAACTCTGATACCACTTGTAACGCCCCGGGTCCGCCACTGTACACATATTATCTGCTTTGGGCTCCATTGGGCCCTCACAATTTTATTCTCAACAATAGCACAATCAAAGCTCTCTACTCTGAAACACGTATGACGGGGGCAAAGGTGCAGCCACACTGCCATCTCTCTCCCACGACCACATATTGTCCTCTTTGAGGCATGGGTGCACCACCATCCCTCTACTCAACGGAAGCAATACAGCAGAAGCTCTCTACTCTAAAATGCACATGTATAGATAGAGAATCTCAAATCTTACAAGCTAGTTCAGGACTCCCTTTAGGCGATGTGGGACAATAGACGGGCCCCCTCCTTGCGCACATCTGAGGACCAAGGCGCGGATGCACTGCCGCTTGGGCCGTCACACTCTCCACCCCTTAGGAGCACAGCGTCCTCACTGTGACCCTATACGCGGTTGAGAGTCGGCTTTGATGCCATCTATAACGCCCCGGGTCTACACTGTGTAATATTGTCCCCTTTGGGCCTACTGACCCTCACGTCTTTAAAATGTGTTTGTACAGATAAAGAATCCCAAATCTTACAAGTCAATCCAAGACTCCCTTCTAGGCAATGTGGGATAAGAGAGGCTCTCTCCTTCCTTGTGCACGTCCGAGGACCGAGGAGCGGACGCACTGTCATCCCTCCTCCCTACGCACTGCCGCCTTGGCTGTTACACTCTCCACCCCTTACGGGCACATCGCCCTTGTTGTGGCCCCACACACAATCAGGAGTTGGCTCTAATACCACCTGTAATGCCCCAAGTTTACACTTTTAAGGACGTGAGGTCAGTGGGCCCAAATTTAGGGTTGGGTCAGGCCAAGCCGGCGCGGGCTTTTTTGACATCTCTACCATTTGTGTCGTTTTCCTTCCTCAACACATGTCAAGGGCATATAGACTGTTTCGATGACCTTACTATATCTAAATCTCTATTATCATTCTCCTATTTATATTTCATATTTTTTGTACCAATAAAAAATCCATAATCGACTCTTTTAATGCAAGTTTGCCTTACACTTGCTATGCTGACAATTTCTGCAGCCCTAGTTGCAATTATTAATGGATAAATAATCAATTGTAGAAACCCAAAAGTTTCTGACAAACAATACTCAAAAGGTATCATATTAGCTCTTAAATTTGTTTCAGAATTCAACATGGAGCAACATATATATATATATATATATATATATATATATATATATATCTAACATACGTTATCACTGAATCTGACTTAACAACCGATGCATATCCCACAACACCCGGGTGTTGACCAGTTCCCAAGACAATGTGCTTAAGTCAAACCTCTTTAAGATATATTTAACAAGCCACAAAACTAAATCTACATAAAAGCAAGTATTTCATATTTGAGAACCCTCAACCAAAAAAAAAATTTTGAGAACCCAGTACAACATGAGACCACTTCACAACATAATGCACTAAGTCATTGAGCCATTGATAGAGGACTTCTCGCTTAGTCCAAAATCAGGTGCTGCAAGAAATTCCGAGCAGGACTCGACATTAGAACTGAGATCATTAACAGAGCATAATATCTATAAGCTCTCTCAAAAAATCCTTTGTAGGTATTATAGCACTAAAGTTGTCATATGGAAGCTAAAATTATTCTATTTCCACATTTTATTTTTACGTCATATTCAGACTCTATTTCTATGAACATCTCAAGGATATTTCCATATAATGTAAGTTGCGTCTTGTTTGACAATTTGACTTATTAATTTAGTTGTGACCTCCCCAAGGCAGTCTGAACATCAGGTGCCAAGGGGTTAAGAGGCTAATGGATTGCTAAGTTTAAAGCCTAGGACTTAACTTAGACTCTCCTAAGCCTATATCAACTCGCAACTTAAGGTTTAAGTTATTAATATGTAAATCAATTTTATTTAGGAGTCCCCACTAATCAGTTTAGGGTGGATAGATTGGAAATCCAAGTAAAGTGACGGGAAAATTGCTTTACTTCTACGAACCAAAGATTCAAATGAGTTCAGGGACTTGATTATACTAGTTATGCAAATAGTGTCATTGCGGTACATAATCTTATTTAAACATCACTTAAAGGTGTTCATGCAGTCTTCCTAAAGATTGTGAATCCTAGGGTTCTAGCTCTAATTAGGCTAAAAAAAAGATAATCAATTATTGGAAGTGCGCAAACACCAACCTAACATACCTCTAATCGGCCACATGCAAGGTCATATTAAATACGCAATTCAAACATATAAATCAACCAATGTGCAATCGAGCATGGCATTAATCACACAAGAAGGTGAGAAAAGGAAATTCCATAGCCCAAATTCCATTTTTGATTATTTTAATTTTTTAAATATTTTTTTACTAAAAATATTTTGTTAATATTAAAATAAAATAATATTATTATTATAATATAAACGGACTTAGGTTGGATCTTTGAATCCGAACAAGGCCTAGCCCAAAAAGGGTTGGCCCGGGTTAGTTAGAACTCGCGGACCGAGTCCAACTCGGCTCTCGTGTGCCTCAGGCAAGCGAGGCTTAGCCAAAGCCGAGAGTCGACATCCAACTGGCCAGCGCCTGCCTTGGCACCTTAGACCGAGAAGGCCCCCTGTTGGCCAGCCACTACCTAGTTTGCCATTGCCATCACCGGCCAAGCCTTGGCTCGAACCTCTCGTGCCTAAGCTTTGGCTAAGGCTTGGCTGACGCACACTCGGCCACTCTTGGCCTCTATTCAACCTTAACAATCCACCACATGACCACCACTAGGTCCATAGCTCCCTAGCCAGCCTCTATGCCACCTATTAAGGACCTAAAATCTCATACATCATTTGGGAATTTCGTCGAACACCTAGTGCACTCGACAAAATCATGAGATCATTGACCTTTCTCAAGGCTCAGACCTGCTCCAGTGGCCATGACTCACCCCCTACAATGGCGTCTGGACCAGAAGCAGGGACTGTATGGGTCGGGATTCGCTCGAAACGAACTGCACAAATTCTAGCCAACTTGCACACAAAAAACAGGGCAGGATAGGGGGGAACCTACCATCTCGGCTTTGGCTAGAGGGTCGTTGACTAGCATAAGATTGACGGTAAGGCTCGTCTAGGATTCCCTCTTGAGACTGTGTTCACTCAATCTCACTCAATTCGCTCTCTATCTCCCTATTTTCTCTCTCTTTGTTTTTTTTTTCTATGAAAAATGGCCCCCGCCCCTTCTCTCTCCCCTCTCCTCGACTTTTACGGCGGTTGGCGACCACCTACTTAGTCTCTTTGGGCCGCTCATGGTCTACTCTGCTCTACTTCGCTCAACTTTGCTTGGTGGAACGGCATTCTGCCATTCCTCAGCTGAGCGACGTCCATGGTGACAAGAGATGAGGAGAGAGGCCAGGCGGGGGGGTCGGTGGGAAGGAGGAATAGGCTAGGCTGGCCCAACTCGCGTGAAGAGGAAAAAAGAAAAGGGGAAAGGGCTAGGTCCGAAGGGAAAAAGGAGAGGGACGGGTCGACCCGGTCTAATTCAATTTTTTAATTATTTTCTATTTTTAAAAGGAAAAGTATTCTAATTAGTGTAATTAATTCAAATGCGTCTAATGGCTATATGCTCTACAATTAAATAAAAATATTTTTGTTTCAGGAGTTAAAAATTAACTCCTAATTTTTGCGCAATAATTTTAATTGGGTAATCTAAATTTATTTGTCAACAATTATAAATAACATAAAGATTCAGTAATGAATACACGTTACTGGAGGCCACAGATGAGTTGGAGATGATGCTCACAACTGCTTACGTTTTGAAAAATTCAACTGTTTTGCCTACTATTTCAGCCATGCACGCGAGTTAGTTGAAGCAATATAGAACTCCATATACATTGTGTACAACCATTCATTAATTCTTTTCATTCATATAAAGGCAGGTCATACTTCAACATCCGGACTAACGTTCATCGATCCGACTTGGGTACTTATTTATCTGTTTTCAGGGGTATAATAATGGCGGATTGTACTTAATGAAATACTTCTCTGTTTCTGCTTATCCATTGAAAATGACAAGAGAGTTTTGTTTTTAAGTGACAAGCGAGTTGGTAGTTAAGTCATAAGCACGCCTTTGTGTAATTGAGTTGAGGATTCGGGTAGAGATTTTGCGAAAGTGACTTCTATGCTATGAGTAGCGAAGTACTCCAAAGACACTAGACTTAGCTTTCGTCATCCGTGGCTTAATAATTTTAAAATTAATTGATTTTTATTGCAAACGCGAGCATACAAAAGCGCATGACACGTGAATAGGCCTGCATAGAATTGTTATCGAAGTCTGAAAATGGATTTTGTTAAGTTTATGTTAAAAGATGTTCAATATGTTGATGTTCTCAATCATTCAAGTATTGTCTAGGAGACCGTTTGGTATAACTGGGTTTATACCGTAATTATGTTCTATTTACCTAGGCTATGACAAGTCGTAGCACTTTTGTTTGATAATACATTAAATGTACAGTTTCTTGAGCTAGGTGAGACAATTTCTTGAAATCTATTGTGAGCTATTGTAATCATAAGGTAATTGGTAAATACTTTATAAAAGTTGCGACACCTTTGTTCACAGTTAAAATTACTGCAAAAAAATGTAGCAAAATAGCCGCTAAATTTTTCACATTATCTTATTTTCTCCTCTTGCATTGTTATATAGTTACAATCAATATCAGTTGGAAAAAAATTATTTCCATAAAAGTTGGCTTTTGTACATGTCCGAATGAATCTTAATATCACTTAATAAATCAGTTTTGTAAATATACTAGATATATCGGTACTTTTTTAGAAAGTGGCAATTTGCATTGTATCGACTTGTGTGGAAGGAAGTTATGTACAAATTTGAGTGTACTTCTATAATGCGGTGTCCATCATATTTAAATTCTGAATTTTATAAAAAAAATTTTCTATAAAATTTATTTAGAAGTTGCGTGGCAAAAATATTAAATGACATGTTTTCTTCTCTTTTTGAAGAAGAAAACCTTTTGAATAATGGTTCGATTCTATCTTTGTGCGAATAAATTCTAGAGTAGACCATTTGTTTTGATTCTATCCTCATGCGAATAAATTCAAGGGTAGACCACTTGTTCCAACACTGAAAGCAAGAATCTATTCAAGGAGAGGCCAGCTTCCAGGCTAGTGACCGGGAACCAACCCGGAACGTGATCAGCAACTGTCTAGATCGGCTAGGTGCTGACCCAAATTTCTGCACATATTAGAGTCTGTGCATGATCTTCAAGTATACCCAACAAACACAACATATAAAAAAACCATTCGCCCCCACCAAAGCATCTATAAATAGGAGATCAAGTTCAGAGCCAATCCACACAATCTTCATTCTTGAAACTAAGTAGTATAATATCCTTAAAGAGGCCTGTGCGCTAAACACACTTGTGTTTGTAGAGAAAGGAAATGGGTCTAGAGGGGAAGGTGGAGGAAGAGTTTGAGATCAACTCGCCAGCGGACAAGTTCTACAAATGTTTGAGCTCCGAACTCCACCATCTTCCTGACGCCTCACCGGCCAAAGTCCAAGGAGCTGAAATTCTTGAGGGCGACTGGGTCACTTCCGGTTCCGTCAAACTCTGGAACTACACCATCGGTACGTATGAGCCTAATATGTTGCGATCCATCTTAGAGGTTATGTCCAAATTGTGTCCCGTTAGAGGGACTTCGGACTTGTAAATACAAACCTGTAGATATGTCCATTTTGTTGAAAATCAACTCACAATATCATCGAAAGCTCTTAGATTATCGAGCGGAACACATTTAAGTGGAGCCAATTTGCAGATGGAGTACAGGAGGTATTCAAAGAGAAGGTGGAAATAGATGAGGAAAACAAGACCGTGACGATGGTGGGTGTGAGCGGACACGTCCTTGAAAAGTACAAGGCCTACAAGATCGTCTATCAGGTTTTCCCCAAGGGTGAGTCGGGGACAGTGAAGCTTTCGTTGATCTATGAAAAGTTCAAGGAGACTGATGGGGAGCCGCACAATTATCTCCAGTTTGGCGTTGATTTCCTCAAAGATCTCGACAAACACTTGACCCCGAAAAAAGGTTAAGGTTGATAAAAAGAGCTGAAAGAAAAATGTCCTGAATCCTGTGTGTTGTACTGAGTGGCGAAGATAAAGAGAAGCTACTGCTTCTGACTTATGAGATGTGCAGATCGGTGATTCAGTGTGTGATGCTGTGAGTTTATTATTATGCAGAATAAAAGCTTGCATGAATCACCAGCTTTTCATGTTGTTATAACATTAACGTGCGCCTTATCTTGTAATTAAATTCCCTCTAGAGTTCCAGAGCTACAAATTGCAGGGAGGAGCTAACTATAAATCACGGAAGCTTATAATCAATTACCTTTCAGATTCTCACAAACAATTTCCAGTTGCAATAGTTAGGTTGCTGGATATTTACTTGGAAGTCTAATTCCCGGAAGTATTTCTGACCTTGAATACCAAAAACAGAAGACCAATTGAATGCCCACCGATCAACACAGAACAAGCGCACGGTCTAACTACATGAATATAAACCAGAAGTAAATTTTTGTAGCAAAGTATGGCACACTGTTGGCTCTATTGTTCCTCTAACTTTGTTGTCCTCCTTACTTTTTTCACTCTTTCCTCCTTCAGTGTCTTCCTTTATCCTTAGCAATCAAAGAGCTTTCAAATGAAGTTCTGTCTTATTCCAATTTTATCTGTTAAATATAAAAAGATCCAATGGCTTTCTCTTGCTTTCTCTGCAGGAAAATAAATCAAGCTAATTACTTCAAAGCAAAACCAACAAGCTACTCATCAATTTAAGCAGAATCCAGTGGGACATTGATATCACTCCTTAATTAAATATTACACCGTAGCGCCATCTTGTTTAAAGAACAATTGTAGAGTTATCGTTTGGTATTTTCTCTGCAGAATGAATTGGTTATTTTAACAGCAGAGGTGAATCTTCGGCTAGTCCAACTCTACCAAAAGAATAACAGCCGTGAACGTTCTTACATACTATTTTACCGTACTCTACTTCTAATCAAAACTAAACAGTACCTAATATGTTGTAGTCAAGTTTGCTGTTTCAAGTGTCACCTAAATGAGTGACTCATAATCTGTCATATGTCAGAAGCAAAGCGGCAAACATCCATCACTGATTCTGATTTGATCAAAGAGTCATGTAATCAGTAACCATTGGCACAGTGAGAAAATAGGAATTTTCAAGATTCATTATCTCAATCATCTTCTTGGCTCAGGCTAGGCCAGCCTCAATCATGTTCTCTCTCATGCTAGGACAACCGAAAATGTGGAGAGCACATGCCAGGATTGAAACACCTAACATTAGCGAGAAATACACCCGTATAGAATAAAGCATACAAACAGATTGCAGACAGTTCCTGTATAAGACAGTATCCCTTGCCATTGCCACCCAAGTGAGTGATGATAATAAAAAATTTACAGACATTATGGCTTCTAATGAATTTCCGCCATCCTATTTATGACAGAGGTCAACAATTCTTACAGTTTCTAATGGGTCTGGAGAAGGAGCTGCAGAACTCCTCTTACTAGGTGGCCTAACTGCTGTGACTGTTTCTTTGTTCCAATCAGGATCCAGCTTCCACTCCTTTGGAACCAGCACTACAAGGTGAAAGAATAAGAAAACCTCACAATGAGCTCAAGTTTTGATATGCAAAGACAAGTCACTATTGTTGTTAACTGATGCACGATTGAGCAGGAAAGCGCCCTAAAATCTAGAAAGAAATGATGCATTTCATGTTTGGATCAAGGAAATGATACTCTGAATTGTGCAAAAAACTGAATTCAGAGAGACTTTTGAACTTTGGAAGTTCCCCATTACATATCAAGGGCACATAGACAGTTTCGACGACCTTACTGGATCCAAATCTCTGTTATCATCCTTCCATTTATCTATCCATATTTTCTGTACGAGTCAAAAATCCAGAATCCACTATATAGTTTCTGTAGACCAAATATCCTTCTCAATGCAAGTTTGTCTTACAACCACTTGCCATGCTGATAATTTCTACATCGGCAGTTGCAATTAGTAACAGGGAAATAATCAATCATACAACACAAGAGTTTCCGATAGAATCCAAAATTACATCACACTTTCCAAGGCATACAGGGCATCATGTCTGCTCTCAATTTTTTTTAGCTTTCAATACGGAGCAACGTATATGTAAACGATTTTATCACTTAACGTGACTGAGCAGGCGATGCATATCTCACAGTACCTGGGTGTTGACCAGTTTCCAAGACAATGCACTTAAGTCAAAGCTCTTCCAGATATATTTAACAAGCCCCAACACTAAAAACCGCATATAAGCAAAATTTTCATATCCAAGAACCCAGTACAACATGAGCCCACTTCCCATCACAATGCACTAAGTCAAACTGCAGCGTAATATTCCCCAAAGAAATCTGCAACATAACCAGATAAAAGTAAGACTCTGCACTGCAGCTCAAAACTAATTGATCAAAGGAGCTAAATATTGTCTTGTCAGAGACCCTGCTAGAACCTTCAAAAGACGGATAGGAAGCCTTGGTCTCATAAGTAGCTCCATATTCCTTGAAGTTGCCAAATACATGGGTTGGATGTAAAAAAACCGCACCACAACCATTCACAAGTAGATGATGCACATAAACTGGCCTATCAGAAGGTACACACCAACGATGCTTATAATGATGCAAGTTCCCAGCAATTCGAAATTTGCAGCTGCCTCAAATAATCACTATTAAATGGGAGAAATTCTTTCTAGAAACATCATTCCGGTACCAAATAAGAAGCCGGTTAGGTTCATACATAAGTGTGATACAAAGTCCTCATTGCTAACCTGCATTGAACGTGGAATTAACTCACCATATCAAGAAAAAACTGAGATATCATGTCATGACCGCCCCTCGCTCGCTCCGGAAAGATGAAGGTTCACGCCCTAGTTATGTGCTAAGTCTAATTTTAGGACTTAACTCGGGCCCTCACAAGCCCATACCATATCGCAACTTGTGGTTTAGGTTTTTAACTTGCAAATGATATTTTATCTATGAGTCGTCACTAATCAGTTTACGGTAGATCGATTAGATACTCAAGTAAAGCAATGGGAAAATTGCCTTATTTCTGTGAACCATATATTAAATGAATTTGGAGACTTGGTTACACTAGTTAAATGACTACTACCCTTTCGATATCTTTCATCCTATTCATTTCGAAAAATATTTTATCAAGCAGTTTGGATTGATTTTAGGACCTAACTCCTAACATGTGAGGTGACCAAACGAGTGCATGATTATTAACGATTAACAATCAAGATAAACATGCAGCCTAAGGTTCTAATCCTAACTAGGGCGATAACATTCAAAACATGACAATTTATGCAATCATATACTAATTAGAAATAACATGCATAATAATAATACAATAATAGTGAAAATAACATTCAAAATCCTACTGTATAGCCCTATAAGCTTATCTGGCTTAGACATAATTATTAATCAAAATAATTTACATAATTTAGAAAATTATTCAAAAATACTAATTTCTAAACTATTTCCTAAAATTTTTAAATATTTTAATATTATTTTTAAAAAAATCTTTTTTTATAAATAATATTTTTAATTTAAAAAAAAATTCATCCAAGTTGAGTCAGCAATCCAGGTAGGGTTAAAATTGACCTGGGTCAACGGACCCGACCCATATATGTTGACCCAAGTCGGATCTCCGGATCTGCATTGGGACGGGGCCGGGGTCAACCTGGGTCCTAAATTGGATCGGGCCCCATCCAATGTAAAATACCAAAATAGGGCAGGTGCGACCTAGTTGAACTGGTAAGCAGGCCGGGCTTAGGCCTGTTCTCGCGTGCATAGGCACGCGAGAATGTCGGCTAGGCAAGATCTAACGATTGGCCTGACCATTGGCCTCGGCACCTGGGTTGAGGTGGCACCCGTCTGGCCAGCCAAGTTGCCCAGCCAAAGTGGCCTCTGGCCGAGCCTTGACCGGGGCTCTTCAAGCCCAAACGGTGGTTGAGGCTTGGTCAGCCGACCCAAGTGGGGTCTTGGCCTTGCCTAGCCTTCGGTGGCCACCACACGGCCGTCACCAGCCTCACGACTCCCTGACCGACTTGGAAATCGCCGACCGAGAACCAACAACACAGAGCTTCATTTATACATTTTTTCGAGTACATGGAGTACGTGACTGTAACAATAGGTTTTTGACCTTTTTTTAAGACCAGGGCCTATTTCGGTGGCCTCAACTCACCTCTGACGATGAGTATGGACCGGGAGAGAGATCGGCATGGGTTGGGATTCGCGTGAAAAGGCTGGCGTGAGTCCCGGCCAACCTACACAAAAAAGCAAGGGAAAACAAAGTCCAACAGGGGCCAAGAAGGACTTATTGGTCGAGGCTGATTCTAGGGGGTTGCCGGTTGGTCTGCGAGCAACGACGAGGTCGGCTGGCTTCCTCTTCAGTCCCTGCAAACACTCATTGACTTTGGAGGCAATTTTTTGTGTGGTGGAGCGGTTTATCCGTTCGTGTCCCAGGCAATGATTGGCTGCAAGGGGGAGGAATGTTGAGAGAGGGAGAGAGGCCGGCTGTGGGGGGGGAAAGAAGGAGCGGGCTGGGCCAGGCTCCGCACACATATGAGGAAGCGGAAAAAAAAGGACAAAGCGGGCTGGGCCCGCAGGGGGGGATTGAAGGTAAGGATCAGGTTTACCCGGCCCCAACCCAGCCGGATCATATATATTTTTTAATTTTTTTAAAATAAAGAAATAAATATGCTCTAATAGACCCTATTAATGCAAATGTGTGCAATTTCTATATGCAATGCAATTAAAGAAAATTTTTATTTTTAAGATTAAAAAATTAATTCCTAAATTTTATGTGATTAATTTAATTGGGCAATTAAAAATAGGTGTCAACAGCTCATGTTATTGTATCAGAGTTTTTTCCAGCTTTAGTCTCTAACAAAAAGTTCCATTTCATTCATTGTTTAACTAGTATAATCAAATCCCAAAACTCTTTTAATTTTTAGTTTGTAGGAGTAAGGTGATTTACTTGTCATTTTACTTGGATTTCTAATTGACCCTCCCTAAAGTGATTAGCGGCGATTCCTAGATAAAATTGATTTGCATGTTAATAATTTGAACCTTAAGTCGAGAGTTGGTATGAACAATTGGGAGAGTCCGAGTTAAATCCTATATTTACGCTTAGTAATCCATTAGCCTCAAACACCGGGCCTAAGTGCCGTGGGGAGGTCAGGACATATTTAGAACTTGTGTGGCAAAAATATAATATGACTTGTTCTTTTCTCCTTTGGAAGAAGAAAACCTTTATTCAAAGAATGGTTCGATTCTATCCTCATGCGAATAAATTCTAAGGTACACCATTTGTTTCGATTCTATCCTCACGCGAATAAATTCTAGGGTACCACTTGCTCCAAAATTGAAACCAAGAACCTATTCAAGGAGAGGCCACCTTCTAAGCTTGTGACTGGGAACCAACCCGGAACGTGATCAGCAACTGTCTAGATCAAGTTCCGCACATGTAAGACTCTGCTTGATCTTCAAGTACACCCAACAAACACAACATGAACAAAAAATAAGAAAACAAAAAAAAAACAAAAAAGTCATTCTTGAAAAAAAAAAAAAATAACCCCTTCTTAAGTGGTGCATATGAGTATATATACATCTTACCTTACCAAAAAAAAAACAAAAAATAAGAAAACCTTTCACCCCTCACCATTTATAAATAGGAGATCAAGTTCCGAGCCGACGCACACAATCTTCATTCTTGAAACCAAGTAGTATAATAACCCTATCCTTAAAGAGGCCTGTGCGCTAAACACACTTGTGTTTGTAGAGAAAGGAAATGGGTCTAGAGGGGAAGGTGGAGGAAGAGCTCGAGATCAACTCGCCAGCGGACAGGTTCTTCAAACGTTTGAGCTCCGAACTCCACCATCTTCCCGATGCCTCACCGGACAAAGTCCAAGGAGCTGAAATTCATGAGGGCGACTGGGTCACTACCGGTTCCGTCAAACTCTGGAACTACACCATCGGTACGTATGAACCTAGTAATGTCCATTAATCTGAGGTCTGTCCAAATTGTGCCCCGTGATAGGTATGCTTCGGGCTTGTAAATATATAGCTGTAGATATGTTCATTTTGGCGTCGATCTACGCCCATTATCATAAAAAGCTCTTAGATGAGGAAAACAAGACCATAACGTTGGTGGGTTTGAGCGGACACGTCCTTGAAAAGTACAAGGCCTACATAATCGTCTATCAGGTTTTCCCCGAGGGTGAGTCGGGCACAGTGAAACTTTCCTTGATCTATGAGAAGTTCAAGGAGACCGATGGCGAGCCGCACAATTATCTCAAGTTTGGCATCAATGTCGTTAAAGATCTTGACAAACACTTGACCCCGAAAAAAGGATGAAGTTGATAAGAGAGCTGAAAGAAGAGTCCTGAATCCCGTGTGTTGTACCGAGTGGCGAAATAAAGAGAAGCTACTGCTTCTGACTTCTTAGATGTCCTGAATCCCGTGTGTAATGCTGTGCGTTTATTATTATGCAGAAAAAAAGCTTGCCAGCTTTTCATGTTGTTAAAACATTAACGCACACCTTATCTTGTAATTAAATTCCTTGAAGAGTTCCGGAGCTACACATTGCAAGGAGGAGCTAACTATAAATCATGGAAACTTCTAATCAATTACCTTCAGATTCTCACATGCAATTTCCAGTTGGAAAAATTAGAGTACTGGATATCTACTTGGAAAAGTCTAATTCCCCGAAGTATTTCTGAGCTTCAATTCCAAAAAGAGAAGACCATATGAAAGCCCAACAATCAGCACAGAATAAGCGCACAGTCTAACTATATGGATATAAACCAGAAGTAAATTTTGTAGCAAGTATTGCACACTGTAAGCTCTATTGTACCCCTAACTTTATTGTTCTCCTCACTTTTTTACTCTTTCCTTCTTCAGTGTCTCCCTTTGTCCTTAGCAATCAAAGAGCTTTCAAATGAAGTTCTGTCTTATTCCAATGCTATCTGTTAAATATAAAAAGATCCACTAGCTTTCTCTTGCTTTCTCTGTGGGAAAATAAATCGAGCTAATTACTTCAAAGCAAAACCAACAAGCTACTCATCAATTTAAGCAGAATTCAATGGGACATTGATATCACTCCTTGATCAATTACACCGTAGCACCATCTCATCTAAAGAACAACTGTAGAGTTATCGTTTGGTATTTTCTCTGCAGATTGAATTAGTAATCTTAACAGAAGAGGTGAATCTTCAGCTAGTTCAACTCTTCCAAAAGAATAGCAACCTTGAACGTTCTTACATACTATTTTACCATATTCTACTTCTAATCAAAACTAAACTGCACCTGATATGTTGCAGTCAAGTTTGCTGTTTCAAGTGTCACCTAAATGAGTGACTCATAATCTGATCATACGTCAGGAGCAGAGCGGCAAACATACATCACTGATTCTGATTTGATGAAAGAGTCATATAATCAGTAACCATTGGCACAGTGAGAAAATAGGAATTTTCAAGATTCATTATCTCAATCAACTTCTTGTCTCAGGCTAGGCGAGCCTCGATCACGTTCTCTCTCATGCTAGGACAACTGAAAATGTGGAGAGCACGTGCCAGGGTTGAAACACCTCACATTAGGGAGAGCTACACCAGTACAGACTAGCAAGCATACAAACAGATTTCAGACAGTTCCCGTATAAGACATTATCCCTTGCCATCGCCACCCCAGTGAGTGATGATCATCAACAAGTTACAGACGGTACAGGCTTCTAATGAATTTGCTGTCCGAATTATGACAAAGAGGTCAACAATTCTTACAGTTTCTAATGGGTTCGGAGAGAGAGTTGCAGAACTCCTCTTACTCGGTGGCTTAACTGCTGTGACTGTTTCTTTCTTTATCCCAATCAGGATTTAGCTTCCTTTCCTTTGGAACATGCACTACAAGGTGAAAGAATAAGAAACCATCACAATAAGTTCAAGTTTTGATCTGCAAAAATAAATCACTATTGTTGGTAACAGATGCACGATTGAGCAGGAAAGCGCCCTAAAATCTGGAAATAAATGTGTGGATCAAGGAAATGATACTCTGAATTGTGCTATTTAGACAGACTTTTGAATTTCCCCATTACATATCAAGGGCATATAGACAGTTTCAATACCTTACTGGATCCAAATCTCTGTTATCATCCTCCTATTTAAGTATCCATATTTTTTGTATCAGTCAAAAATCCAGAATCCACTCTGCATATAGTTTCTGCAGACCACATGTCCTTCTTAATGCAAGTTTGTCTTACGACCACTTGCCATGCCGATAATTTCTACATCCGTACTTGCCGTTAGCAACAGGGAAATAATCAATTGTAGAGCACAAAAGTTTCTGACAGAAACCCAAATTACATTCCACTTTTCGAGGCATCGAGGGTATCATGTCTGCTCTCAATGTTTTTGTAGCTTTCAATACGGAGCAACATATATGCAAATGACTTTACCAAAAAAATATATATATGTAAATGACTTTATCACTGAATGTGACTGAGCAAGCAATTCATATCTCACAACACCTGGGTGTTGATTAGTTCCAAGACAATGCACTTAAGCCAAAGCTCTTCCAGATAAATTTAACAACCCTCAACACTAAAAACCGCATAGAAGCAAAATTTTCATATCTAAGAACCCAGTACACCATAAGACCACTTCCCATCACAATGCACTATGTCAAACTGCAGCGTAATATTCCCGAAAGAAATCTGCAACGTAACCAGATAAAAGTAAAATTCTGCTCTGCAGCTCAAAATAATTAATCAAAGGACCTTGATATTGTCTTGTTAGAGATCCTGCTAGGATCTTCAAAAGACGGATAGGAAGCCTTGGTCTCATAAGTAGCTCCATGTTCCTTGAAGTTGCCAAATACATGGGTTGGATGTAAAAACACCCCACCACAATCCTTCACAAGTAGATGTTGCACATAAACTGGCCCATTAGAAGGTACATATGAGCGATGCTTATAATGATGCGAGTCCCCAGCAATTCGAAATTTACATCTCCACCGTCAAATAATCACTATCAAATGAGAGAAATTCTTTCCGGAAACATCTTTCTAGTACCAATTAAGAAGCTAGTTAGGTTCATGCATAAGTGTGATACAGAGTCCTCATCCCTAACCTGCATTGAATGTGGAATTAACTCACTGTGTCAAGAGACCACTAAGATTTTATGTTATGATATAGGAGTTTTTACTAGCTTTAGTCCCTAACAAAAAGTTCCAATTCATCCTATAGTGATCAACGACGGTATCTAGAGGTACCGGAATCATGAAGGAAACACCATTATGTATTGTGAAATAAATTTAAGTTGCTAGCAGCATTACAAGATATGAAACAAATTCTGATAATAAACGAGTTTAGGTTTAGTTGAAGATACAACAATGTTATCATGTGTCAAGGCGCATCATTCCCCGTAAGCTTAGATGAGCTGCATTTGGGAAACTGTCTATTTTTATCGAAATCATTGTTGTATCATTCCCCATGAGCTTAGATGAGCTGCGTTATCATGTGTTTTAGGAAACTGTTTCAATCACAGGCTTCGGTATTCATTTGTATCGATTCCAACTTTATTATTGTAATTTCGTTTCTTTACAATTCTGTATTGTTTGTAATATTTATACTAATGCCGATTTGAATTTCACAACAGGACTCAACATTAGAACTAAGATCGTCAAAAAAGCAAAATATCCATTGGATCTCTCAAGGAATCCTTTGAACGTACTACAGCACTAAAGTTGTCATATAGAGGTTAGAACTATTCTATTTCCACAATTATATTTCTATGAACTTGCAACTTGTTTTACATTTTGGCCTATTAATACATATGTAATATTTGACTGGATTATAAAGGGTGGGCCCAAAATAAGAGAAAAGTGGACGCTTAGTTTTAAAAGGGCCCGCATATAATTGAAAAGGAAAAAGGCACACAGAGAAGAGAAGAAAAGAAGAAAATAAAAAGAAAGAAAGGGAAAGAAGAAGAAAGGAAAAAAAAAAAGGGAAAAGAGTACATGCCTTGGAGACCTCGCTAAGTTGGATTAACTTCCTTTTGCATTACCCGGAAAGGATTCGAACCCTTTGTTCATCTAATTGGAGTAAGTATCGGCCAGTTTAGGAGTTGTTCAAAGTGAAATTATATAGAAATGATAGTTTGAAGTGTTGTGGAGCCATAGACTTGATAGAAATCGATTGGGAGTTACGGTTTAGTTTAACCAAATTTTTAGAGATCCATGCTTGAACTTCGCATAGCGGACAACTTTGAATATCTACTTTAGACGAGTGTTTTGTTGATGCTTAGGAGTCAATTTGCAGCAATTAAGCTTAGTTTAATCGAGACATGATTGATATAGCGTTTTACCTAATTTTGATGTTTTTTTTTTGGGGTAAGGCAACCTAATTTTGATGTTGTTTCTCACTTATTTGATAGGATTGCGCTTTCTTTGGCTTGAGCAATTTTTGTTGTTTGATTTTAGGCTTTCCTCAATAAGTAGTGCTTATCTCTTCTTGGAGTTTGTAAATTCATGTTTCGAAAGTGATATGGATAAATATAATATGAGTTATGAAATGGTATTTTTGTTGCATAATATCTAGATCGGGCATTTACTACTCTTTGATTATTTATGAATGTGCGAGAAATGTGTTATGAAAGGTATTATAAAGATTATATGTATGGCTTTACAATTCTAGTTTATGAAATAAATTTTGAAATAATTTGATAAATGCTTTACTAAAGGTATTCTGACTGAGGAACTAAGTTGCCAAAAGTTATCTATTTTGGCTTGTTGAACAATTTATGATATGGTTTGTGGATTAATTTTGTGGATTATTGGAGAATAATAATTTAATGCTCAATCGATGTAAACTCAATTAAGGGTTTCTGGATATGCATATTGGCTTCAGTATATATTTCTAGGCCAAGCCACCAGCTCATAATAGGGCGTTGGTCAAAACACATACCGATATTTCTAACGAGAATAAAGAGGGCAAATAATTAACTTCCCTAAATACATCAAACAAAAAAATCGTGCTCAACAAATATCAAATCTCATCTGCTCACGTGGTGATTAGTAGATTGTGAAATAAAAATACGCAAACAAGCTACTTGCTTTTGTTGTTCATCTCCCCCACCAGAAGAATGAATGCACCTCAACGAAGCAACTCCAAAACACGCGATTCACGAAGTAACTATACCCAACTCCAGCCCCTTTATAAATCTCAAAAACACCACTGAAGTAGCCATTTTTCTTAGAGTAAACAAAAATGGACCCCTAAAGTTGTTAACTTCGTCAATGGAGTAGGACCGTTGGGTTTTTAAGGGTGCGAATGGTAACCATTCTACTCTAGAAATTGAATTCTTGTTAGAAATTGATTTCTGAAATTCTTGCCAGAAATTGATTTCTGGAGGAGAAATCTGTTTGGTAAAACATGATTAATTCTGCTCTAGAAATTGATTTTTGGAATAGAAATCTGTTTTGATTTTTTGATTTTTTTTCACTTAAAAAAATTTAAATTTTACTCAAAGTAAGTGGGCATAGGCATTATAAGCCATTCTATAAATTTTTTTATTTTTTATTTTTTAAATTTTTTTGGGTACCTAAAAAATTTAAATTTCACTCAAAGTGGGTAACCACAGGTATTCTAAGCCATTTTGTAAATTTATTTATTTATTTATTTGGACACCTCAAAAAATTTAAATTTTACTCAAAGTGGGTGGCTACAAGTATTCTAAGCCATTCTGTGAAGTTTTGAAATTATTTTTTATTTTTCATTTTTGTAGCATCTAAAAAATTTTAAATTTCACTCAAAGTGGGTGGCCACAAGTATTTTAAGCCATTTTGTGAAGTTTTGAAAATTTTTATTTTTTATTAATTTTCTTTTTTTGGGCACTTCAAAAAATTTTAATTTCACTCAAAGTAGGTGGCCACGGGTATTTTAAGCCATTATGTGAAGTTTTGAAATTTTTGATTTTTTTTAGGCACCTCAAAAAATTTAAATTTCACTCAAAGTGGAT
Organism: Syzygium syzygioides; assembly: GCA_031216285.1. Lineage (NCBI taxonomy): Eukaryota > Viridiplantae > Streptophyta > Magnoliopsida > Myrtales > Myrtaceae > Syzygium > Syzygium syzygioides. Next base: position 36,129,442 of record CM062243.1, on the reverse strand, counting down.
GGTCACATGTGTTTTAAGTTATTTTGTGAAGTTTTGAAATTTTTGATTTTATTATTATTATTTTTTAAAAAAATCACCAAATTTCATATTTTCCTGAAATCTAACTTTTTTTTTTATTTTCTGGAAATTTTTATGAATTTTTCTAGAATTTTTCAATTTTTATGCATTTTATGAAAAAAAAAATTGTGAGAAAATTGGGAGAATGCATTCCGAAATCAAGAAGCTACAAAAAGTAGCTTATCTTTTTCTTGCAAAAAACTCATTCTGGAATCAAAAATGCATTCTGGAATCAAGTATTTTTAATAAACGCATTTTTATTCCAGAATGCAAAAATCGCTCCAGAATGCATTTCGGAAATTTTTTAACAAACGATTCCGGAACAGAATTTTTATTCCGGAATGCATTCCGGAACAGAATTTTTATTCCGGAATGCATTCCATGCGTACCCTAAATTCTCATAGGGCCCCCTAGAGTTCCTTCCGGAGCCTATTGAATAATTTTTATAGATTCTGTCATGTCACCGATTCGGATCATAATTCAACCAATTATGCGAAGTTGGCGTTGGGGAATTATTAACATTTTGTGGCGTAAGGATGAAGTCCTTTCCTTCTTCTATATAAAGAGGGCACAAACTAGCTATCGTCAGTCACCAAGTACCATCAAACACACTTTAGAAACTGACATCTTGTATTTGTTCTCTCGGAAAAGAAGACAATGGCAGTGAGAGGGAAGGTGGAGGTGGATCTCAAGTCATCGGCCGATCGGTTCTACAGCTTCTTCAGGAACACCCCACACCACCTTCCCGATGCTTGCTCTGATGTGCATGCTGGGGAGATTCATGAAGGTGACTGGTACTCTTCAGGCTCCATCAGGAACTGGACTTACTCTGTCGGTAAACACCAAGTCTTAGGAAAAACAGGGAAAAAATACGTGTGCGGGTACACACAATCGCTCATAAATACCCTCTTTTGTGCTCGAGAGATCTCATTCTAGTTTGGTCTGATTAACTACGCGCTGAATCAACTGCAAATTAACAAGCACATGTTTCGTTTTATTCTTGCTACATTCATTCCATTCCATCGCATCGAAATGCATGAAAACAGAGCTGAATTTGTCCTCCGCAGGTTACGTAGCTAGCACTTGAGATTATTTACATTTCACATACTTAGTCCACCACCAATTAAAGTGATCATGAAACACGAGAAGCGACACAGAAAGATATCCAAACTCTCTTTGATTGGCTCGATGATTAATTCATTTCGATGAAAGAAGAATCATTTCTTTCCCTCCATTTTTTGTTGTGGGGGTGTGAAATTTGTGCAGAAGGCAGAAAGGAGACATTCAAGGAGAAGAGAGAGTTTGACGATGAGAATAAGACCGTAACCCACATCGGCATCGAAGGTGAGGTGTTCAACTATTACAAGAGCTGGAAGGGCAGCTGGCAGGCAGTCCATAGGGACGGAGGACCAGCCGTCGCCAAGATCATCATCGTGTACGAGAAGTTGAACGAGAGCATGCCACACCCCGTCAACTATCTCGATCTCATGGCTAATATGACTAAAGACATTGATGCTCACCTTGTCAAGGCCTAAGACTATAAGAAAAGAGGAAAACGAATTATAACGTCTGCTTGTGCATTGAATATCCAGAAAAATAAGCATAAATAACTGGGGAGTGATTAGCTCAAATTAGTGCTGAACTGTCTAATCTATCTTCATGTCTCTCTCCCTCTCTTGAATATAATGTCTCTTTATTTGTGATCATTGGCTACTTTGATTGTAGGTTTGCTGATAATAGATAAGCATTTCAACTGTTTAATTATTGTTAAAATAGCGTGAGTTTGTCTAAATTACTATAGAAGTTTGTCGCGACCGACCTCCAATTTTCAAAGGGTAAAGGGGGGTCTCGTCTAATATGCACTAGGTTTGGGGCTTAACTCGGGCTCTCCTAAGCTCATACCATATCGTAACTTAAGGTTTAGGTTTTTAGCCCGCAAGTAATTTTTATTTAGGAGTCGCCACTAATCAGTTTGGGGTAGATTGATTAGAAACCCAAGTAAGGTGACGGGAGAATCACTCTACTCCTATAAACCAGAAATTAAATGAGTTCGGAAACTTAGTTACACTAGCTGAGTGATTAGTGCCCTTTCGGTACTTTTCATCCTGTTCATTTCAGAAAATATTTGTCAAGCAGTTTTGATTGATTTTAGGATATATCTTCTAACATGTACAGTGATCAAACGAGTGCACAATCATTAATGATTAGCAGTCAAGATAGACATGTAGCCTATGGCTCTTGCTTTAACTAAGGTGACAACATTCAAAATATGACAATTTATGCAATTATATTCTAATTAAAAATAACACGCATAATATAACAGTAGTACAAATAACCTGCAAAATACTACCGTAAAATCCTATAGGATTATCTGATTTAAACATGATTATTAATCAAATAATTCACATAATTTAGAAAAATATTAAAAATACTAATTTCTAAACTATTTCCTAATTTTAAAATAAAAAAGATTTTTATTTTATTTTTAAAAAATATTTTTTAAATAAAAAATAATTAATATAATATTCACTCAGGTCAAATCGGAGGATCTGGATCGGATTAGAACTGACCCAGGTCGACGGATCCGATCCATAAGCATTGACTCTGGTCGAATCTCTGGATTTGAATCGAGTCGAGGTCAACGCGGGTCCTGGACTGGATCGAGCCTGGTCAGGACCCGGTATGCAGGCCAAGCTTGGGTTGGCCCTTGCATGCACAGCATGAACGTCGGCTAGGCAAGATCCGACATCTCACCGGCCGACCCAGGCCAACTCTGGCTTGGCTCCTGCCTATATAGACCACCACAAGGCCTTCTCAGGCTACGTAGCTCGCCATCCGATCACCTACTCGCCGGCCGGTGACCAAAACCAACACTGCCTCATTGAGGCATTTCATCAAACAGTTGGTCTTCACCGTTGAAAACAGGGAACTTCGACCTGTTTCGGGTCTCCAATCTGTTCCAACGATCACAATTCGCTTCGGAAGGTGATTATCGATTGGGGGAAGGATCGGTATGGGCCATGATTCACGCGAAATAACTGGTGCAAGTGCCGGCCAATCGACGCACAAAAAACAGGGCAAAACAGGGTCGAAAGCGTCAGCTCGGAGGATTTTCGCCGGCTCTGGCTCGACAAGGAGGCTCCTGGGGCTTAGTCCTTCTACCTACCAACGAAAGATCCGATCTTTCTCGCTCAATCTCTCTCTTTCTCCCTTTCCCTCTCTGCTCTGTTTTCTCTCTTTCTCTGGCCGAGTATGTCCCCGGCTTGGCGGCAAGGATTGGTAGTTGAGGTTGAGGCGCGGTGGTCGCCAGCGGAGACCCTTTCCCTCCCTAATCGTCGCTCTAAATCTCTCTGGGTCTCTCTCTCTAACGGTTTCTCATTGAACACCGCTTCCCCTATTTTTCTTCCTTATTCTGACCATCTGTCTCTCAATCTTCTTTGGTCTTTTTATGGTTGACGACCACCGGCCTCTGCTCCATTAACTCGTCATTAATCCACCTGCACCGGCCTACTCTACGTCCTCGACATTTGTGTCCATTTTAGGCCGGTGCAGGGTAGATGTTCTGCTCCTCTGTATCTCGCTTCCATGGCGACAGGGAGGAGAAAAGGAGAGAGGGAGAAGGGGCTGGGTCGTGCATGGGTGGAGAGGAGTGGCTGGGTTTGTGGCCGCACGGGGGAAGAGAAGGAGGAGAGTGGGGTCTCTGGCCGCGTGGGGAGGAGGAGAGAGGCTAAGTTGGGCCGGGCTAGGCCCAATCCCGCGTGCGGGTGAGAGAAGGAGGAAGTGGGGGTCGTGTCGGTCAGTCCTTGGCCAAGTCCGATTTGATTTTTTTAAAAAAATTTTGAAAATTTTTAAATTTTTATTTAAAAAAAAGAAAAATAAAAATACATTCTAATAGTGTAAAAGGTAGCTATGTCTATATGCAATGCAATTGAAACTAAATAATTTTTTGGTTTAGGAATTAAGGACATTAATACCTAAATTTTGTGTAATTAATTTTGGGCAATTAAAAATAGGTGTCAACAAAGTTCAAGTGAAGCTGCAATTTGACCAGACTCTCCTAACCTTCAAATGGGTTCAGTCCACATGATTTGTCAACTATGCAATCAGTAAAAATTTCTTGCTGTTTTCGCCGTCCTGTTTATGACAAAGTGGTCAACAATTCTTACTGTTTTTACTGGATCTTGTGAGGAAACTGCGAAACTCCGCTTGCTAGGAAATTTCTAAGATGGATTAACTGCTGTGGCTGTTTTGATTCTCCATGCCAATGAGGATCCAGCTTCCTTTTTTTTGGAAACTGCTTTACAAGCAAACTTCATAATAAGCTCAAGTTTTGATATGCAAAGATAAGTCATTATTGTTGATAAGAGTTACACAATTGGGCAGGAAAGCGTAATAAAATCTGGAAAGAAAAGATGCATTTAATGTTTGGACCAAAAAAACATTACTTTGAATTTTACAAAACTGTTTTCAGAAAGAATTTTGAGGAAAGCGTCATAAAATGTGGAAAGAAATGATGCATTTAATGTTTGGACCAAGGAAAAGATCCTTTGAATTGGGCAAAAACTATATTCAGATAGAGTTTCGAAACGTAGAAGTTCCCCATTACAAGTCAAGGGTATACAGATAGTTTCGATGACCTTACTGGATCCAAATCTCTGTCATCATTGTTCGATTTATCTTTCCATAATTTCTTTTCCGGTCAATTTTTCCGGTCAATTTCTAGAATTGATTCTGCATATAATTCTTGCTGTCTAAATATCGTTCTTAATGAAAGTTTGTCTTACAGCCACTTGCCAAGCCGATAGTTTCTACAGTCCGTTGTAGTATACAAAATTTCCTAACAAATAAGGCTGAAAATGTATTATATTACCACTTGCCACACCAATAATTTCTACAGCCCTAGTTGCATTTTTTTTTTTAATATTGCCCTAGTTGCATTTAGAAACAGCGAAACAGTACATCGTAGCATACGAAATTTTCTAACAGATAAGGCTCTAAAAGTATTGTATTACAACTTGCCACGCTAATAATTTCTAAAGCCTTAGTTGCATTTTTTTTTGTCTTGCCCTAGTTGCATTTAGTAACAGCAAAACAGTTCGTTGCAGTATACAAAATTTTCTAACAGATAAGGCTCAAAAGGTATTATATTACCCGCACATGCTACCAATCTAAGGTTTTACAGCCGAATCCGAAATAAATCCCACTTTTTCAAGGCACACAGGGTATCAACCCACTCTTAATTTTTTTTTTAGCATATAATAGGGAGCACTATATATTTAACAAACTTATCACTGAATCTGACTGAGCAAGCGATGCATATCTCACAACACCTGGGTATTGACCAGTTCGCAAGACATGCACTTAAGTCAAAACTCGTCCAGATATATTTAACAATCCACAGCACTAAATCCACATAGAAGCAAGTATTTCATATCTGAGAACCCAGTACAACATGAGACCACTTCACAGCACAATGCACTTAGTCAAACTGTAACCTTATATTCGCCAAAGCAATCTACAACGTAACCAGATAAAAGTAAGAGTTTGCATTACAGCTCAAAGCAAATTAACCGAAGGAGCTAGATACCATCTTGTCATATACCGTGCCAGAATTTCAAAAGACGGTAGGAAGCTTGTCTCATAAGTAGCTCCATAATATTTCTTGAAGTTGCCAGATACATGGTCAGATGTAAAAATGCCCCGCCACAACCGTTCACAAGTAGATGTTGCACATAACCTGGACCATCTGAAGGTACATATGAAGGACACGTATAACGATGCAAGTCCCAGCATTTCGAAGTTTACATTTCCCTTCAAATAATCACATATCAAATGAGAGAAATTCTTTCCAGAAACATCATTCCAATATCAATCAAGAAGTCAGTTAGGTTCATGCATAAGTATAATCACAGAGTCCTCTCCCCAACCTACATTTAATATGGAATTAGATGTACATCTCATGTTATGATGTAGGAGTTTTTCACTAGCTTTAGTCCTTAAGAAGATGTTCTCGTTCGTCCTATAGTAATAAAGAGGTGTATTCAGAGGTACCAGAAACATGAAGGAAACACCATTATCTATTGTGAGAAGTATAAGTTGCTACTAGTAGTAGATGATATGAAAGAAATTCTGATAATAAATGAGTTTAAATTCAGTAGAAGATACAATTAGCGTTAACATGTTTCAACGCATGTCATTCCCCACATGCTCAGATTAGCTGCGACACAGATGAGAAATCATAAGACCCCTAGTTGATAATTCCCTATATTCCATTCTTCTATAGAAGATCAAACGTCTAAAACTCCAAATCAAGCCACACATGTATGCTGGAAATAGAGCAAAATGCCTAGGTCAAACGGACTTTGTCCTTTGACGCTACGGGTATTGAGCCATTGATAGAGGTCTTCTCCCTTAGTCCTAAATAAGGTGCCGCAAGAAATTCCAAGCAGGACTCGACATAAGAAATGAGATCATTAACAGAGCATAATATCCATAAGCTCTCTCAAGGAATACTTTGTACGTATATTCAGACTAAAGTTGTCATATTGAGGCTAGAATTATTCTATTTCCACATTTTATTTCCACGTCATATTCAGACTCTTTATCTCTATGAACATCTCAGGGACATTTCTATATAATGTAATTTGCGTTTTGTTTGACAATTTGACTTATTAATATATATATATATATATATATATATATATATATATATATGTAACGTGAAGACTCAGTAATGAATACACGTCATTGGAGGCCATAGATGAGTTGGAGATGATGCTCACGACTATTTTCAATTTGAAAAGTTCAATTGTTTTTCATACTATTTTAGCCACGCACACGAGTTAGTTGAAGCAATATCGAACTCCATATACACTGCGTACAACCATTCATTAATTATTTTCGTTCATATAAAGGCAGGTCATACTTCAACTTCCAGACTTAACGTTCATCGATCCAATTCTGATACTAGTTTATCCGTTTTCAGGAGTATAATAATGGTGAACTGTACTTATTGAAATCCTTCTCTTGTTTCTGCTTATCCAATGACAACAGAGTTTTGTTTTTTTAATGACAAGAGAGTTGGTACTCAGTTTTTTTTTTTTTTTGGCTAAAGAGAGTTGGCACTTAGTTGTAAGCACGCCTTTGTGTACTTGAGTTGAGGATTCGGGTAGAGATTTTGCGAAAGTGACTTTCTATGCGATGAATAGCAAAGGACTCAAAAAGATATTAGACTTAGCTTTCATCATCCATAGGCTTAATAACTTTAAAATTAGTTGACTTTTATTGCAAACGCGAGCATACAAAAGCGTGAGACGCGTGAATAGGCATGCATGGAATGGTTATCGAAGTCTGAAAATGTATTATGTTTAAGTTTAGGTTAAAAGATGTTCAAAATGTTAATGTTCCCAATTACTCAAGTACTGTCTAGGAGCCCATTTGGTATAGCTGGGATTATACAGTAATTGTGTTGTATTTACCTAAGCTACGACAAGTCGTAGCACTTTTGTTTGATAATACATATTTTAAAGGTACAGTATCTTGAAATTAGGTGAGACGGTTCCTTGAAATCTATATTGAGCTATTTTATTTATGAGGTATTGGTAAATTGCTTATAAAAGTTGCAACACCCTTCTTCACAGCTAAAACTACCGGAGAAAAATGTAGCAAAATAGCTGCAAAATTTTTCATGTATACTTGTTCTCTCCTCTTGCGTTGTTACCTAGTTACAATCAATATAAGTGTGGAAAGGAAAATTTTTCCGTAGTTGTTGGCTTTTGTAAAAATCCAAATGAATCTTAAATATCAATTAATAAATCCGTTTTTGTAAATATTCTAGATATTTTATTACGTTTTTAGAAAGTGGCAATTTACATTGTATCGACTTGTGTGAAAGGAAGTCATCTACAAATTTGAGTGTCCTTCTATAATGCGGTGTCCATCACAATGAAAAGATGAATTTTATAAAATTATTTTTCTATATAATGTATTTAGAACTTGTGCGCAAAAATATTATATAACATGTTTTTTTCTCTTTTTGAAGAAGAAAACCTTTATTCAAAGAATGGTTCGATTCTATCCTCATGCGAATAAATTCTAGGGTAGACCACTTGTTCCAAAACTGAAACCAAGAACCTACTCAAGGAGAGGCCAGCTTTTAGGCTTGTGACCGGAAACCGACCCAGAACGTGATCAGCAGCATCTGTCTAGATCGGCTAGGCACTGACCCAAATTTCTCCACATGTAAGAATCTGTGCATGATCTCCAAGTATACCCAACAAACACAACATAAATAAAAGCCACTCACCCCCCACCAAAGTATCCATAAATAGGAGATCAAGTTCAGAGCCAACACACACAATCTTCATTCTTGAAACCAAGTAGTATAATATCCTTAATGAGGTCTGTGCGCTAAACACACCTGTGTTTGTAGAGAAAGGAAATGGGTCTGGACGGGAAGCTGGAGAAAGAGTTCGAGATCAACCTGCCAGCGGACAAGTTCTACAAACGTTTGAGCTCCGAACTCCACCATCTTCCTGATGCTGCACCATCTTCCTGATGCCTCACCGGAAAAAGTCCAAGGAGCTGAAATTCATGAAGGCGACTGGGTCACTCCCGGTTCCGTCAAACTCTGGAATTTCACCATCGGTACGTATGAACCCAGTAATGTCGATTGATCTGAGAAGGTCTGTCCAAATTGTGCCCCGTGATAGGCACTTCGAGCTCGTAAATATTTAGCTGTAGATATGTTCATTTTGTTGTCAATCAACGCACAATATCATAAAAAGCTCTCTGACTATATAAGTGTTTGTGTTTTATAATGAATGAAACACATTTAAGTGGGACCAATTTGCAGATGGGGTACAGGAGATATTCAAGGATAACGTCGAAATAGATGAGGATAAGAAGTCGATGACGATGGTGGCTGTGGGCGGACACATCCTTGAACAGTACAAGGCCTACAAGGCCGCCTATCAGGTTTTCCCCAAGGGCGAGTCAGGGTAGGTGAAGATTTCATTTATCTACGAGAAGTTCAAGGAGACTGATGGCGAGCCGCACAATTATCTCCAGCTCGTCGTCGATGTCATCAAAGATCTTGACAAACACTTGACCCGAAAAAAGGTTAAGGTTGATAAAAAGAGCCCAAAGAAAATGTCCTGAATCTCGTGCGTTGTACCGAGTGGTGAAATAAAGAGAAGCTACTGCGCTTCTGACTTCCGAGATGTGTGGATCAGTGATTCAGTGTGTGCTGCTGTGGGTTTACTAAATTATTATTATGCAGAATAAAAGCTTGCGAGAATCACCAGCTTTTCATGTTGTTAAAACATTAACCGGTGCCTTATCTGGTAATAAAATTCCTTGAAGAGTTCCAGAGCTACATATTGCAAGGAGGGAGCTAACAGTCAATCATGGAAACTTCTAATCAATTTCCTTCAGATTCTCACATTCAATTTCCAGTTGCAAAAGTTAGAGTGCTGGATATTTACTTGGAATTCTAATTCCCCAAAGTATTTCTGAGCTTCAATTCAAAGAAGAAAAGAACATTTGAAAGCCCACCAATCAACAATTTATGCCAGTATGATTCCCTCTAAGCTCTATTCTACCTCTACTTTTGTTGTCCCCCTCAATTTTTTCATTCTTTCCTACTTCAATGTCTCTCTTTAGCCTTCTAGCAATCAAAGCAGCATTCAAATGTAATTCTCTCTTATTCCAAATTTCTCAGATAAATATAAAAAGATCAAATAGCTTTCTCTGGCTTTCTCTGCAGGAAAATAAATCGATCTAATTATTTCAAAGCAAGACCAGCAAAAGAAGCTACACGTCATTTAAGCAGAATCCAATGGTCAATTGATATCATTTTGATAAAATATTACATCATAGTGCCATCCCATCTAAAGAACAATTACAGAATAATGGTTTGATATTTTCTTTACAGATTGCATTAGTGAGCTAACAGCGAGGTGAACCTTCAACTAGTCCATCTCTACCAAAGGAATCACAACTGTGAACATTCTTGTGTACAATTTTACCAGAATCTACTTCTAATAAAGAACTAAAAGAGTACCCAATAAATTGTAGTCACCTTTGCTGTTGCAAGTGTCGCCAAAATGGGTGACTCAAAATCTCATCAAGTGTCAGATGCAAAGCGGCAAATATCCATCACTGATTTTGATTCGATCAAAGAGTCATGTAATCAATTCAAGATTCGCTCTCTTGACCATGTTCTTGTCTCAAGCTACGGCAGCCTCGATCATGTTCTCTCTCATGCGAGGACAGCTGAAAATGTGGAGAGCACATGCCAGATTTGAAACACTTCAATTCATACTGGCAAAATCTACATGGTATGAGACATATAGATTTCACACAGCTCCTGTGTAAGACCAAATCCCTTGCCTTTGCCTCATGAATGAGAGGTATTGGAATTTTATACCCAACTGAGTGATGATCATCAGTTAGTCACTGACCCATTACAGGCTTCTGAATGAGTTTTCACCGTCCGATTTATGACAAAATGGTCAACAATTCTTACTGTTTTTACTGGGTCTTGTAAGGGAGCTGCGGAACTCCACTTACTAGGAAACTCCCTAAGGTGGCTTAACTGCTGTGGCTGTTTTGGTTCTCCATCCCAATCAGGATCCAGCTTCCATTCCTTTGGAACCTGCATTACAAGGTGAGTCACTATTGTTGGTAACAGTTGCACCATTGACCAGGAAAGCGTCATAAAATCTGGAAAGAAGTTATGCATTTAATGTTTGGGCAAAAGAAAAGATACTTCGAATTGGCTAAAAACTGTGTTCAGATAGTCTTTTGAACTATGGAAGTTCTCTATTACAAGTCAAGGGCATATGGAGTTTCAATGACCATACTGGATCCATATCTCTGGTATCATTCTACTATTTATCTTATTATATTTTCTTTACCAGTCAAAATCCCACAATCGACTCTGCATTTCTGTAGTCTTTTATCCTTCTTAACGCAAGTTTGTTTTACAACAACCTGCCATCCCAATGATTTCAACAGCCCTAGTTGCAATTGGTAACGGGGAAATAATCAATTGTAGAACACAAATGTTTCTGACAGATAATGCTCAAGAGGTATATTATTACCAACACATGCTGCCAGTCTAAGAATTTACCGCAGAATCCCAAATTACATCCCGCTTTTTCAAGGCATACAGGGTATCATATCTGCTCTTATATTTTTTTTAGCATTCACTAGGGAGCAACGTATATTTAACAGAGATTCTTACCTTTACCAAAAAAAAAACGTATATTTAACAGACCTTATCACTGAATCTGATCAAACAAGTGATGCATATCTCACAACACCCGGGTGTTGACCAGTTCCCGAGACAATGTGCTTTAGCCAAAACTCTTCCAGATATATTTAACAAGCCACAACGCTGAATCCACATAGAAGCAAATATTTCATATCTAAGAACCCAGTATGACATGAGACCACTTCACAACACAATGCACTAAGTCAAACTCTTAGAAACTTTTCTTTATTGCTGATTTTTCCCTTCATGAAGCACCTTGTCCTCAATATACTAAAAGTAATTTAAATTAATAACAGAGAAGATACTGGTAGGGAAGCCATTGAAAATCGTCAAAGTTTTCTGCCAGTGTTTATTTCTGGACAATGGTGTATGTAGTATAATGATAGTGCAATATATAAACAAATAAACAAACAATAGCGATAATGCAAGATATCCTGCAAATACTGCTGCTTCAATTTCCAAATATATTCTGAAGAAGAATAGGCTTTCTATAGAAATGTTCGTAAAACAATCATATTGCTTAAAATATCCAAGACAGATTAAGGGAGCACACTGTCTATGTAACTAAAGTAGCAGATAGTTCTGACCAGTTACCTTATCAACTACTAGGGTATAGACTTCAAGATCACCTTCACTGTTTATGTGGAATCGTGTAAATCCCTTGTAATTAGCAATTCGAAGTGAAGAGAAGGCCTCATCGAAGTGTAAATGAAGCCAGTTAATGCAAATGTATAAGTAGCTTCCAAAAACTAGAGAGACAACAGGAGTGGAAAAGACCCAGAAATAGAGAAACACAGAAGCATAATATATCGTTGCACCGCCACGTGACAATGATTCCATTCCCCCTTGGCAAATGTTTGTCCTTGATACAGCCATGACCTGGCAATTCAATCCAAAAAAAGTCACATTGTAGAAAAAATATATCATATAAGATACCCATATTCAAAAAACAGCACTATCAAAAAATATAAAGGATATAAACCTCCGGGACATCAAAGGCGGACATGAGATATTTGATGCAAGCAGGATATAGACCCAATGTCCATTGTTCTATACGAGCTCGAAGGCCTGTTGGATCTGGAAAGTGCTCACTCTCTACAGTTCGGTACCACTGGTACAATGTGTGATAACCTAAGAGACAAATCTAGGTCAGCATCTCAGTTACTTATGTAAATGCTTACTTAGCCGACACAAGGACATGACACACAAGCTCAAGAAAAATGCAGTGTCTTATTTTAAGGGTAGATGTAGACGTGCTACAAGAGGAAAATTAATGAAGTTATATTCATCAATTGAACATCATTTTTCCACTGGAGACGCACTCACTTCTTCATTATGTCAAAGCAGAGGATCAAATTCCACCAATTAATGCAAAATCAACATCTTGAATCAAAAAATACACATACATCAGAAAGTATGAACACTAACCTGAAGTCGCCAAAAGTTTATGCCTGATGCAGGTCTCTACACCCAGTTCCATCAGTAGCATAAGAATTAGTGCAGCAGTTAAGTGTGCAGAAACATGAAGTACGCCAATCATCACTCGTTTCTTCCGCGACACTTTTGATGGTACAAATGTGATAGATACAATTAGCAATAGCAAAGCACCTGCTAGTGATACATAAGACTGTTCCAGCAAGTACTTGAAAGCAGCCCATACAGTGACAAAAAAGCTCTTCAAATGCCCAGAAACGGAGTCACCTTGTAACATGTGATTGAGCTTACACTGCAAAGGAAGCCCAAGAATAAGCCAACTACTCAAACATATCAACATAATAATAAAGCAGCAGGATAAGTAGGATCCATGCTATTTGTTTGAGCTATCTTCGGAACTTGAATTATCTCCTGGGAACTTTGACTGCTTAAAAGGGATTCACAATGAAGAGTTAAGTAAAATGAAAACACCCTGCTTCTGACGGATTGGATTAATAAATATGCTAAGTGCTAAGTGACATGATACCAGTCTACCAAGAATCTGAATGTAAAAATCACATTCAGCTAAAGGACTACTCACTTGTGGGAACATAGAAAAAGCCAGTACAAAGTAGATAATACCACCAATAATATCAAATTGCCAGTTTTTCTTCCGAAATTTCAAGATATTCCCCAAAGCAATCTGCAAAGTAACCAGATAAAAGTAAGATTTTGCACTACAGTTCAAAACTAATTGAACAAAGAAGCTAGATGCTGTCTTGTCATATACCCTGCTAGAATCTTCAAAAGACGGATAAGAAGCCTTGGTCTCATAAGCAGTTCCACAATATTCCTTGAAGTTCCCAAATACATGGGTTGGATGTAAAAATGCCCCCCCACAACCATTCACAAGTAGATGTTGCACATAAACTGGCCCATCTGAAGGTACATATGAGTGACGCATATAATGATGCAAGTCCCCAGCAATTCGAAGTTTACATCTTCCGTTCAAATAATCACATATCAAATGAGAGAAATTCTTTCCAGAAACATCATTCCAGTACCAATCGAGAAGCCAGTTAGGTTCATGTGTAAGTATGATAACTGAATCCTCATCCCCAACCTGCAATAAATGTGGAATTAGATACTCACCGTAACAAGAGACAGCTGTAGATATCATGTTATGATGTAGAGGTTTTTCACTAGCTTTAGTCCCTAAAAAAATTCCATTTTGTATTATAGTGATTAAGAGGTGTATCTAGAGGTACCAGAAACATGAAAAAAACACCATAATCTATTGTGGAAAATGTAAGTTGCTAGCAGTAGCAGAGGATATGAAACAAATTCCAATGATTAATGAGTTTAGATTCAGTTGAGGATACAGTTTCAAAGCACATCATTCTCCATATGCACAGACTAACAGTGACATAGATGAGAAATCATAAGATCCCTAGCTAATAATTCCTCTTTATACAAGAGCAAATGTCCAAACTCCAAATTAAGCCACACATATGGAAGCAATAGAGCAAAATGCCAGGGTCAAACAGACTTTATCCAAGGACACTGAGGGCATTGATAGAGGACATCTCACTTAGTCCTAAATCATGTCTGAATAACATTTAATGCAGGACTCAACATTAGAACTGAGACCATTAGCAAACGATAATATTGATAAGCTCTCTCAGGGAATATTTTGAACGTATTATAGCACTAAAGTTGTCATTCAGAGGCTAGAATTATTGGCCCCAACAGGAGTACATCAGAAGCTAAAAACTTAACAAAGGGCAGATAGATGTGCAGTTCTGCAAAGACTTCTAATAAGATAGAAACAAAGACCATGATCCTGTCTCAGCAAATTACTAGCAGAAAAATATATGTCCAACAGTAAACAACTTAACAACATATCACACTGCACGTCAATAGCAAATAATCTGCTGGAAAATATCTAAAATGACAACTCAAAAGCAGAAAGATGCTATACAACCCAGAGGAATATCCTCAAGAGTGATACAAACTATCGGCTACATGTCCAAGATGCTATACAACCCTGAGGAATGTCCTCAAGAGCGATACAAACTATCGGCTACGTTCCCAATGCAGGATCCCTCAACTCAAGCAGTTCCCTCATCCGGTTGTTTTTCTAGCGAAGATAGTCAAAAAATTACTAAGAAAATTAAGGAAGTACCTTCGTCTTTACCAGCTCTGAGAAGAATTTAAATTGATACACATCAATATCGCCATGGAGTGCCAGATCAAGGCCAAATACCCACCAATTTTTGGGGAGTTGCAAAGCAAAATAACTCTTTTTCTGAGGCATCAACCACCCACCCAACCAACTCTTATGACATATGTACCTCATGAAAGTATGAAGTCCATCAAACCAGTCTGTAAAAACCACAGAAACAGGATTTTATAAGGTAACCATTACACATCTTCAAAGTACCAGATTTGAGAAACTTTCTAATAAGAAAACAACTAAGGACATGGGAGAGCACAATGCAATGATATTAGTTTCAAGTTTCAAAATGATACAAGGTGTTCTCCAAGAGCCAAACAGAAAACTTAAGCAAGGGTCACAATGAAAACCAAATCTGACCATGATTTCCAGGAATTAGGAAAGCCTGGGGCCCATCATATTGCTTTAGCTCAGAAAACCCGGATGGAATTTCAGGCTTGTTCACAGCGATCTGCTCTAGTTTGTACCAAGGTGGAGGCTGAAGAGCACACTCAAAAGGACGAAAGAACCTATTTTCATAAGTAAATGCAGACGGATTTGGATATCTACAAAAGAAGCATGATATTTTGTTTAGCCGAGAATGAACATTTCTAGAAAACGATGCACATATACAATCAAATGATGCCTAATTCTTTGTTCGCAATGTTTATTTTAAATTCAAAACCAGCTGACACTTCCTTTCATACTCAGCAACAGATGTGATCAAATAAAAAATGTAATATTCAACACAACCGAAATAAAAGAAAACAAGTAAAAGTAGACTAGCCTGAACTTACAATATTGACAGATGATATAAAGACATAAGTAGCTTTCCAGCCCATAAAGCGAAGACCCGTCCATTAAAAGTATTGACAAAAATCCTCAAGATCATTGTGATTGACAAAGCACTTTGACTCGTAAAATTATGACCCAAATCAAGATAATCGTCCCAACTAGCATACAGAATTGTTCATTGAGTGAAATTGAGTGAAACAGCGAGATGACTCATTAAAATCATCAAACTCGCGATCTGACTTATATTTACTCATCTTTTACCTAAAAGACTTGTATGACTCAGCGAGATTGTTTATTTCTGCCCCAGAGATTTTAGTTAGAGTATTTGGCTTGTTTGAAGCCAAAACAGGTGTTGGTGAAAAGGTGAGTTTCGCTAATACCTGATGGAAGTTTGCTTTTTAAAAAAAAATTTGAAGAGAGATCCACTGCTGGTTCACTGCAAATGATAATTTAGGGGGAACAAAAGATCAAAGAAGTCTCTTCATCTCTCTCTGTCTTGGTGTCTTTGCTCAACAACTTCATACATGACTACACCAACCATCCGCTACATTAATATGCTTTGATGGTGAAAAGTGACACTCAAGCAGAAATAGGCATCAATAATTGTTACTCTTAAATGAACTAATCTCATTGGTCCAGTGTCATTTTACTGTTACTTTACTGAAAATCTGATAACTTCAAGTTAAATAAATCTATACAGTTTAGTCTGCAGATTAGTCTAGACTTCATTTTGAATGGACTTTAACTTTGCAGGTAATGTGAAGTAAATCAATTTCATTAACTGTTGCACATATTTATTCATCAATATAAAACTGAAAACCATGCTTGTAAATGAAGCGGCTTTTAAATATAATTGATTTCAGAATATTTGTATTATTGGGAGCATGGAACCATTTAACGGCTCCTATTGTTAATTTAATAGTTTGGAGTATAAGACTCAAACTTCTACCTTGTTGTTTAAGTATGTAAAATTTTACGATTTAATCTTAAAATCCCATTTTATGACGATGTCAGTAACCAAACTGAGTTTGACTACCTTGCTCAAGATGCAATTATTCTTCAAATATAAAGCACATGTGCTGGCTTCTTCATGGGGCTGAAAAATAAGACGTGTCCAGAGTGGCTTTATTTTTACTTTTTGCTTTTCTTCAAATGTTGCGGTGCACGGTCTTTGACTTGTTTTTTTTTTAATCTTAACCACTTGAAACTTTCACAATATAGTAAATGCTGACACATAGATTAACATATACATTTTTCATAATGTTTTAAATTTTGAATACTATTTTAAATATTGGCAGGAAAGTAAAAATTGCTTCAGCTTTTCATAAGTCAAAATAAGCCAAACCTGAGGTAATCAAGTCACATACCCAAAATGGCCAATGAGAGCTTCAAACTCAATGAACACAACATATATTTAAAAGCCTAATGGTACAATGAAGGCAAGTTAAGCAAATTAAAATGCTCCACCCACAAAAGTAGATGCAGAAGAAGCAGTGACAAGAAAAGGCTCAAATGCAACATTTAATCAACCAAAAAAGTTTGGTTCTGTTTCATATAATTAAGACTGAAGAAACATGGGCCCAGATCATTGCTAGCCAAAAGAGAAAATTCTAATAAACAATTCAGAGAGTAGAAGCAAGGCAAAGTTCAGCGCAGGGTCAAACTTACAAAACAAACAAACCAATTCAAATTTGAAATTCAATAGACAAGAACCACTTACCGTGAGCATCAAACCCACTAAATAGATTTGATTTAAAGTGGTTTATAACACAAATTCCTTTTCTATGACTAACAGTCTAATACTATTTAAGAACCACCAATCATTAAAATGTGATACTCTAAATGCTCTGGTTTATGCAAAAGATGGAATATAATGAGAGCAAGAAAATTACTTAAAACTGATGCAAATTGTCACGTTGTGGACTAGATAAACATGTGATTGACTTACGCAAGATCACCCCCAATGAGAAGCAAGTTCCCTCGTGGTAAGCGAAGCATAGAATCACTGGTCGTCACATTAAGTGAAGGCTGAGCCAATAGCCGTGCAATGCTGTAAGAAGAGTTCCCACCATCACCAGTATCAGCCATGAAATCAAACCAAAAATCATCTTTTTCACTGAAGTGATGATAGAGAAAATCCTGCTCAACTCCATCTTCGACCTTGTTCATTGCTGCCTGATGAATTAGAAAAATGATACAATGCAGCCACTGCGTTAACTATATACACATGGTTTTGCACTTAAACAGGATCAAAAGGCTTAATTTAATTAGAGAATCTATACTATTGACAATGATTTTATTAGTGCTATAGTGACAACAAATTGATCCGATGAAAAGATGGAGAATTTGCACAAAAAAAAAAAGAAGATTGGAAAGAAACATTAATAATCAAAGTTTGCATATAGCAACTTTAGATCGATTGACAGCACAAAATACTCATTCAATCTTCAAACAATCTAAAAAAATTTTCTTCCTTTTTTGTGCCTTTTTTATCTCAAACGGAGTTTAGAAACAAGTGCCTAAGTTGGACAACAAAGTAAGTACATGATACAAGCATAATTTGAAGCTGTCAGTAGCATAATTTAATGCTGTGTTACTAATGCATAAGTTTCATAATGTTCCTTTTGTTAGGATCCAACAAGGAAAGAATGTGAAGGTAATTCCCTGAAATTAATTCTCTTCTTAGAGACATTGATAGACAGATAAAGAGAGATGTAACACCGCAATTAAGAGGGAGATTTACAAGAGAGACAGTGAAGACCATAAATTAAGCACATAAAGTTTAGACAATGGAACTTTACCTGCATCATGCGCATGTCAAAACGGCCAACAAAGACTGTTACTGACACTAGGAGGTCAAACATTGTCTTAAAAAGATCAGCTGAAGTTCTGCAATACACAATAACAACTGTATAAGGAAAAAAAATACTGCAAGATCACCCAAAAAAGGGGCAAGAAAAGGAAAAAGAAGAGGCAAACCGTATACCCAGAATACCAGGGAACCATGTCCAAAAAGTTTGGTTTCATTTGCTTTTTCTTCGACTTTTCATATTCTTCAACTGATAAAGGGTGAGAGAGAGCCCACCTGCTTGTTATAACATTCGAACAAATTGAGTTGAAATCACCACAGAATGGTGAAGAAGATTATGATGACAGGTAAAAGTTGAGCTAAAAAGATACGAGGGCATCTATTAGTACAAGACCACTCTACTTTTCTACTGCCAAATTCTCAACTGCATTATCGTAAAGAACTCTATTACATGATAGAATCATCCATCACATTCAGGCTATCGACTTCCTCAGATATGGCTAGTCACTGGCTAATCAAAACACCTAAAGTGTAAACTATTGCACTAGAACAGGAATATGAACAATTTATCCATCACAAAACTACGTCCAAGGCCAGGGGGCAAAGTTATATTAATTATTCTAAAAACTAACAAATTGTTACTCACCCTGTTGACCTTTCCACAACATAATTGGCAATATAAAGGCTTATAAAGGTTGCCCATAACGAGTATAAAGGAGAAATTTCATCAGAAGAGCCTGAGCCCTGCAACAACCAAAAAAGAGATATTAATAACAATTAAGTTGGTGAATGACAAATTATCGATGTCAAAAGTCATAACAGTTAAGTCGGTACATGACATATGACCAATGTAAAAAGTCTTCATTTTGTACCTCCCCGTATATGACCCACTTCGATAAGAGTGGATAATCATTCGCAGACCCAACCGGTGCAAACCAAGATGAGCAAATCTGGTCCTTAAACTCGTGAATCCGAAGGAATTTCGAGATCAATGTGTTCCTTTCTTCTTTCTTCCAAAGAGGAAACCAACCAGAACTTTTTCGCTCAAACGGCCTTTGCTTCAAAATAGCACGGTTGCCGCAGTGACTATAAAATACACAGCAGGCAATGCTTAGAACCTATACATCACATGAAATACATTATATTAAAAACAACAAGAAAAGGCAAATGCTATATAATCTTATAAGAAATGGATCCTCAGAACTAACCGCACAATTCTGTAGAATGGTCCAGAGCTCCGGCCTTCTTCCAGCCACACGAGATACAAGTCCAATATACCAAAGACCAAGGAATATGATATGGAAGACAATAAGGAATAAAATAGAGGAGACATAAATTGTCAAAAATAAAGACAAATTCATCCTCAAATCCACTCCCATTGACTGAAAACTGGGAAGATGATACAGAGCCGCCACAAAAATCCACAAAATGTACCTGTAAAAGCAAGCATTATTCCAACGAGACGAGACAGTTAAAACAACTACCAATGCACTCAAAGGAATACAAAGCGAGCCCCATTTCATAGCAAAAAAACAATCATTTAGGCTTAGGACGGAATAGAGTGCTCACCATCTGCTAAAATTCGAATAACTGGGCTTGATCGTCTTCCCAACGAACGGAGTCGAAAAGAAATAGAAGAAACCAACCAACCAAGCATACATAGACCACCACTTGACGTTGTTATCCAACTTCTCAATAAGAGTGTGCATATTGTCCGAAGATATGAAGAATAGGCAACCGACGACTACAGCAATTATAGCGTGCCTCGAATGCTCGTGAGGATAGGGATACGTGTGCGTCAGAATAGTCCTCATTCGCTCCATTTTCAGCGTGTCCAGGAGTCCCATGGACTGCCTCTCAGAGCCCATACTCACGATCCTCAGTGCGCCAATTCCCCACTTCGCCGATGTCAGCTCCTTCCCACACAGCAACCCGGGAACACCAGAAGCAAATCCCTATCTGAAGAACAACAGCCAATCAATCAGCGAGCGCGGAACACAAAACCCACTTCACGTCACGCGCTCATTCCATCTAAGCGAGCAACAATCGACAAGCGCGAGACGGAGAGGGGCTTACTTCAATCGCAAGCTTCCTCGGCCACGGAGCAGAGCACTAGGGTTTTCGCCACAAAACCCGACGGGGCCCGCCGCAAACCGACGCAACCGGAAGCTCCGCCCCCACCGCGCCGCCGGAACTCTCGAGACGCGGGGGGGGGGGGGGTGGCACGGGGACGAGATTGGGCAACGGGGGATTGGCCAATCGGAAAGGCGGCGGCGAGCGAAGCCGGCTTCGAGAATCTTGACGACGACGAAGGAATGGAGGGACGGATGAATGCGCAAAGCGAGCGAGCCAGAGAGAGAGAGAGAGAGAGAGAGAGAAGCGAAAGCGTGCATGTGCGAGGAACTGCAGAAAATGGGGGGGAATGGTCCGTCGGTGGGAATTACGTGTGGGTGCGTCTGAGCAGCAATGTCAAACCGACTCGGAGGTATCTGAGAATGTCCGCAACGCACATCTCCTTGGCATATTCTCTTTCGCACGCACCTCCTCTGCCAAAAACCCCCCGTCATGTTCCTTTCATCGAACACATGTTTTTTGATGCCTCCTCCTTGTCGAATGTGTCTCGACTGATTTCGAGATGATGACCAATGACCGGTCCCATCGGGCCCGGAATAGGCCCGAGCTCGAGTTGACACGTCACAAATCGAGAGTTCGTGCCGTCTCCAGGGAAGAACTCGGCAAACTGTCAGCTACTTGCGTTGCCAATCGCTTTCGCAAGCTCGAGCGTGGAAATTTAGAAACAGAGTGCCAGAAAACGGAAAAGGAGCGGTGAATTTACTTGTTGCAATTTCCTAGGTTATGACAAGATTTTGAGTTTGTCAAACGGCAATATGTTCCCTAAATATCAGAAGTATTATAGATCTCGTTGTATTTTGGAGCGTACATCACATGTTCTGTTACATGCAGTGTTGTTTGCACTAGCAATTATTGTAATCTAATCTCTATTGCAGTCGAAGTATTGATAGCTATTGCATAGGCGCGGTGTTACAGTCAACATTTAATCGTAAAGGTGCTTCCCTTCTCCAACTCTCCCATAATCATCTACCAATTACCATGTATTATTAACAGCCATCAATATTCTAAGATTGCCCTTTTTTTCTCGACTCCACCTGTTTCTTCTGTTGCGCGCGCAATGTGCATGCATCATTTCTAGTACTTCATTATCTTCCACGTGTATGTCGATTTCAGTTTAGAGCTTCACGACATAAGTTTATCCGAAACAAATAGGACTTAATGAGTTCAAGTCACAACATGTAAGTGTAATGCTTAAAAGAGTGAGATTTTCACTTTGTAATAGGGTGAATTCTCTCAAAAACCTCAAACTTTAGATCAATTCTTAAATCTATCCCAAACTTTTTTTTATCTTGAAAAAAAACTCAAACTTTAGGTCCAATCTCAAATCTAACCCGAACTTTTTTTTGTCTCGAAAAAAATCTCAAACTTTAAGTTCAGTCCCAAATCATCCTCAAATTTTGTTTTATGTAAAAAAAAATCAGAAAATTTCGATTTATTTTCAAAAATATACCCCTATGATCTAGTCCCAACTAGATATGGCACTTCTACGTCGATAAAAAATCTACATCAGCAAAGTAATGGGGCGATAAGTATAGATTGACGTCACATTTCCACTTCAATAACAAAAAAAACCGAATAAAAATTGTTAAAATTCTCCAAAATGAAACCATTCTAAGATATCAAAGTTAGAGATGATAACAAATCCACCCCAAAAAACTTGTTTAATTTATAAAAAAAACCTAATTTTTGGGTTCAGTCCAAATTTGCTCCGACCTTTTATTTGTCTAAAATAAAATAAAGCCCCATTACTTTGTTAATATGGATTTGTTATTGACGTGGAAGTGCCACATCAA
The DNA here is from genome assembly GCA_031216285.1 of Syzygium syzygioides. Classification (NCBI taxonomy): domain Eukaryota; kingdom Viridiplantae; phylum Streptophyta; class Magnoliopsida; order Myrtales; family Myrtaceae; genus Syzygium; species Syzygium syzygioides. Next base: position 36,106,949 of record CM062243.1, on the reverse strand, counting down.
GTTTGAACTGGATCACGGGGCATATTTGTTTAAAATAAATTGAATTTTGGTGAATTTTTTTATACAAAATAAAATTCAGGGCAGATTTGAAACTAGACTTAAATTTTGAGATTTTTTCTGAAACAAAAAAAAGTTGGGAGCGGATTTGGGATTAAACCTAAAATTTAGGATTTTTTCTTAGATAAAAAAAAGTTCGGAATAGATTTCAAACTTGACCTAAAGTTGAGGGTTTTTTAGGAAATTAGGCTTTTGTTATCCATAGAACTTCCTTATTTTCTGTAGTTACCGTCTTTAAATCCTTTGCATCTTCATTCTTGCACATGCCCTAACTTTCGGAGGATGAAGGAAACGTGGGCTCTTCATGGGCTAGCCCAAAAAGGGGCAAGCTTTGTCAGTTAATCATAAGGCCCTGTAAATGCAATATTCATGCTTTCTTTCATTTTCTTTTCAAAAGAAGTTGTAAAAAATCTCAAATTATGCCCATTATAACACATTTATTCCAAATTTTTTCTATGACACCAAGAATTCCCAACTTATACCCGTGTGACACATTTACTTCAGTCAAAATTCAGCTATTGAACGCTGCTAAAATTCTTTTGTGGCTACTCACATGGAATACAGGGAAAAGAGCGGTGCTAACATGGCGTTCACATGATAAAAAATATGACAACTCATTACATGTTTTTTTCCTTGTTTTCTTTTTTCCATTTTTTGTAACTTTATCCTTCATTTTCTTCCTTGGTTTGGTGACGGTGAGAATGGTGGCAATGGTGACGGTAAGGGGGACAGAAGCGAAGGCAAAGGAGGAAGGAAAAAAGGAAAAAGAAAGTCTTGAAGAGGGTGTGCAAGTTTAGGAATTTGGGTGTCATAAAAAATTTTTGGAGTAAATGTATCGCATAAATATAAATTAGGGATATTTTGTGTTACAAAAAAAGTTGAGTTGATACCACGAAAAACTTTAAACTGATACACTTGTGACAAATTTACCCCAAATTAATTTTTTGATTACCAATAATCCCAAATAAGTACACTTGTGATAATTTTACCCTCCATTAAATTTTACCGTCAAATTTCTGAGTTAAATAACACGTGGTAGTTTTTGAATGTACCAATTTAGGATTTTACTTTCCATTTGTTACAAGTGTACTAGTTTGTGATTTTTCATATTATTTATCCAATTTAACAAAGGATAAATTTGTCACAAATATACTAATTTGGGGTTTCTTGTATTAAAAAAATTAGTTTATGGTAAATTTGTCATAGGTGTACTAGTTTGGGATTTTTTGTGATCAAAAAATTAGTTTAAGGTAAATTTGTCACAGGTGTACCAGTTTAAGATTTTTTATGATATTAACCCAGAAAATTTTAAATTAAATATGCCATATGAGCACAAATTAGGGTAAATATGTTACACAAAAACAAAATTGAGGTTTTTGTTGTCACAAAGAAAAATTAGGATAAAAATGTCACAGTTAGTATAATTTGGGATTTTTGGTGACTTTTACCTTCTTTTTTTTCTCCCTTCAATTCTCCTATTAAATCAACATAAGCAATCATATAATTACTATTTGATATCTATAATTTATCGTTAAGCCTAATAAACAGAGGTGCGTGATTTTTCATACACAATAATCATCCCATTGGAAGATTTGTCTATACGACTCCATAAGAAAACTTTTGTATTTCTTTCTTTAATGAATGCTTAAAATTAAATTTGAATCTGTTAATATAGATAACTCAATTGAAATTTGGGTACTATTCGATATTCAGGAAAACTAGTTACTTTTTAAGGATTATGCCCCCCCCCCCTTCAAAAGACCTAATCTCATCCATCCCTGCTTTCAAAACCACTATTAAGAGTGTGTTTATTCGCAAAAAATTAATGATTTCTTTATTAAAATGAACGAAAAATTTCATCTTTACGAAAATATTTAGACATAAATTGTTAGTGATGATGAAAATATTTTTCATTGATAAATTATTTGAAGCAATATAAATAATTATCTTTAAGAAAATTTTGAAAATCATTCATTTTTGCAAAATAAACAAACCTTAATTTACTCTTGGATTTTCTATCTCCATTATGCATTGTGAGTGGATTCAAATCGATCGATAACTTAGTAACTTACATGAGCAGTGAAAAGTTCTTTTCTCTCTCTCCATCATCTTCTTCAAGCATCAGGTATAGGGAGGGTTGGGAGGGTTTGAACTAGTTTCACCCTCTCCTTCCATTGATTTTGTTGGATTCTTTTTGGTTTATTCTTGTTTATTCTTCTCTCCTAATCTAGATTTGAGAACTCTCTTCTTTCAGTCTAATTCTAAATCTGATCCTAATTTAGTTATAGATTTGGGAGATTTTCTCTCACGATTTAAATCTGAAAGTTTAATCATGTTTTTGAGAGATTCGATATCCCAGACTCTATCCATGTACAGGTCTTTTGCCTCCTGTTTCAATGATGATCACAGGAGATTTGGTATCTCACTGAATCACGAAGATTTACTCTTCTAGAAGTTGAAATTGTATTTTTTTTCAACCCATTTTGGTTGTCTCTGTATAGCGATGGTGTAGAGAAAGCCGAACCTAGGCGTACACCGCCAACTAGCAACGCCGTGGCTATTGGAGAAAGAATTTCCGACGTGTACTCATCATTGATGATGATACATCATCTAGTGATCGACCATTAATTATTTTGTTTGACAAATCCATTTTTATAGAACGAGTGCGTTCTTAACCCTGCCAATGCTTTGATGATCATTCTTGTTATTAGGATTTGGCTTTGTTTTGTTGTATTCTGGGTTTTGCTTTGCTTTGCTTCGATTTGCTTTACCATGAAAGTCCATTTACACTACGCATATCCTTTTGAGCAATAAATATAATTTTCTTTCGATAAAAAGAAACTATGCATTGTGATTCAAGTCATCCATATCCAAGAATTTTAGATTTCGAATTCTTGTTTGTGTTTTAATTTGGGTCAGAAGACTCACACGAGAGGTTCTAATACATTTATATTATAGAGCTTTTACACTTTATAAAACTAAACTAGATTACTCTCATCTTATATCATTTCATTAATCAATTAAAATCTCATATTTTCCTTTTTGTACTAAATGTCAAAATACTTTTAGCATGGGATGTCCGTTAATTAACTATGTAATTCTCCGTCACGTTAGCATTGAAATTGAATATTTGAACATTAACAAATTTTTGACGTTGTTGCGTGTTTGTTAGCTTATTATCTCTAATTAAAGAAATATATACTAGTAAGGGAAACTACTCTAATATGATTGACTTATTTCTTAATCTATATCAAAGATATGATGACGAGTCATGGAGGATCAAGGGGAGAGAATATTAAGCTAGGATCTTTTTTCTATCCTATATCCGCAGTAATTGATGACAAGTTTACTCAATAATTGAAGCTAGAGAAACAATGCCACTCCTGTTTACTAAACTAATTCAATGGATACCTTCCCCAAGAAAAAATTCCTCCCATATGTCGATCTAGTAAATGATAAGCTTTAACCAAACCGATGGCGTACGTAGTCCTTGTTGCAGAAGCAAGTGATCGAATAATAAAATAGTTAGTAAAAGAAAATAAGTGGGACACCGAATTTACGTGGTTCGATTGATGTAATTACAGCCATAGGGAGAGCATAAAAAAATTTTCTTATTGATCAAGCAATACAAATGAAATTACAACCACACTTGAGTCACTAAACACTCTTTAGTGTTTTCCATTCTCTAATTACACTAAATAACTCATATTTAGTCTCCACAAATCCTCACGAAATAATTTTGCAATATCATAAAGGAATTCACAAATCTTACCACAAGATTTATTGGCTTCAAAACTCCTAGATATCTTTGTCACGCCCCGAACCCTATTGAGCTCGTGACATCCCTCTTTGGTCGAATTAGTGCGACGTACCAAGAAATGTTGCCGACCCAAACTATCACATCAGAGTTTACACATGGCGGAAACAAGAACATAAACCCTAACAGTAAAAATCATGGGGTAATAGGGAGAGATAATTCACCAAGCCACCAAACATAACATTACACCTCAAGATATATACAATATCCATTCTTATCCATTACACAACCATTAGTCACTTCGAACACTCACCAAATTTACATCAACCTATAATACACATACAAACTGGCTTCTCCGGGTCACATCATCATCTCCAAAAAGGTTAGTAGTCTGGGTATATTTTATTTCCAAAAATGGGACACTTCAAAAGGCTTGGCTACCCCTAGTCGAGCCTCTACGCCCTGTAGATGGCGTCCATTCCTATTCGGTCTCCCTAGAATCCGAATCCGAATCCTCCTCAGGCACGTGCTCCTCTGAAGACTCAAAGTCTGCCTCGATATCGATTGGGTTATCCTCATCCCCCTACTCTAATGGCCCCTCAATCCGATCCTCAGATTTAGACTCTTCCTACAAATTTTCCTTATGCTCCTCCCCTGGTTCTTCCTCTGGCTCTAACCTAAGTCCACCCAGACTACGGTTGTATGTTTAATTCAAGCCAAATTGTCATTTACCGAATACTCTACAAATGAATGCTTAGTATGCATTGGTAAACCAAAACGCCAGGGCGGTAGTGGTGGTGGTGGATTCATGGCTTAGGGCAAAGTTCTGAAATAATTTGGTTAAATAACCAAATCTGAGATTTTTACGTGCTGCCAATATAAGATTTTTACACCATAATCCTAAATTACATCCAGCTATTTCAAGGTAAATAGGGTACCATATCTGCTCTTAGGCTTTGTTTTTTTTTTTTTTGTTAATGTTACTAGTATATAACTTTTCAACGCGCATTTTACAGCAAGTGAGGCCGAACACAAAAAACCTTGTACCTAAAGAGACAAAGGTGTCCCGACATGTAGAAAGGTGTTGCAGCAAACAAAGGAAGCACAAGAAGCGCTATACAGAGAAGGCTACCCGGCAGCCAACATAAAACACCAACAAAGACTACAAAAGAGGGTCAGATAAATATAGAATCAAATATGCCCCAACTGGCTTGAATCCGTCTATTCCGAGGATTGTCTTGAACTGGCTTGAGAGAAAGGCCTTTACCTCTAACTACCTTGGCAAGATGATTGCGGAGAGCAGGCATAAAAATGGTGCTATTTCTGAAAAGGATATTATTCCGTTCAACCCAAATGAGATGGCACAATGTCCCAAGAGCAAATCGAGAGATACGGTGATAAAAGCTATCTCCACCAATGAAACGCATACCCCATCGGAGGTTCTCTTTCCAGGTCCCATTACGCCATGAAAGATGACAATTAGAAGCCTAATATTGTGCTAGGGAGCCCGTAACATTGCATCCAAAGAAGAGATGGTCGACCGAATCAGGTCTAATGCGACAGAAGGCGCATAGACCTTTAGATATTCTATGATAGTTCAGAAGGAATACCTGCGTGGGAAGCCTATTAAGGGTCATCAACCACATCAAAAAACCACGGCACGGTACAATATGTGTCACGTCCCGAACCACTCACGATCAATACTTGTGACCGACCATGATCGGAACGGGCCCGTGAAGCATGAATAATTATTAGAATATCCTGTTGATTTTTTTTAAATATAACAAACATGCGGAAGCGATTCAACGAGACAAACCAAACAATAAAGGCAAACGGTGCACATTGTATTTACATGATAGATTCGTGCTTATTTACAAGTCCTACCTCGGGCTACCAGTCATATTAAACGATATTTTTCACATGCCTATTTCAAAGGCACTTCCGGAAAAACAAACAAGCCATATTCACAAACAAAATTTTGGCTTCGGTCCTTAGCTCCTCTACAATTAGTACTTCCTCGTCCTCGTCCTCGCTCGCTCCTCCCCGCCCTCGTCCGCACATCCGCCGTCACGCCCCGCCCATGGCCGGTCACGGCGTCGAACCACCCATGCCGGTGAATGGACCATTAAATCCACGAAGAGGGCCGACCTAGTCCCCGTCGGCCAGGCGGTACCAGGCCACGTACGGGTGCGGGACAAGGTCTACCGGACCCTCGTCCACACCATCACGTAAGTGGTAATCCTGCGGTAGGCACGATTCTCACGGGCGTCGATCACCGTTAGGAGTTCAGCTGTCATTTCGACCGGATTGCCAAACTGGGCCGGGGGTGACGCCATTCCTACGGACCTGAAAAAGAGGAAAACAACGGGGAGTGAGTCGAGGAGACTCAGTAAGTAAAACTTTACTAACAGGCGAGGACGTATCAATCATCATTTCCACGAAACATTCTTACCGTACCGGCCTCCGTGGCCGATCAAACAATGACGGGCATAGAAAGCATAAAACAAGGATCCCAAGCATGGCTAAGTCGCGGTTTATCTCATGTATCGCTCCTCGGTTTCTATTTTGAATTAGATAACATGCAAAGAAAACACAAAACAAAGTAAACTCGTTATCGGGAACACAACATCGGAACACGAAAAGTTGAGAACGGGGAAGCTCATGATACGATGTATTTCAACGTCATTTCCCGGTAGTAAAATCCCACTTACTCTTAATAAAACAAGAACTTAAAGAGTAGAGAACGGTGGAAAGCGACGGTCTCGGTTTTGAATAACTCTCGAGAATGGCTTTTCTTTTTCTCTCTTGGGTTTTCTTTCTCTCTTGATTTTTTTTCTTTTTTTTTCCTCTCTAAAACTCGGCACTCTCTCTCTCTCTCTCTCTCTCTCTCTCTCTCTCTCTCTCTCTCTCTCTATTTCTTGCTTGGTTGGTGCACGTGGGAAAAGTGTGCCAAATCTATCCTACAAGGTTCTATTTATAGAGGAATAAAGTGAGCTTAGATGATGCGTGCGCATATATCATAGAGGGCATGAGGTATGCGCACGTGTCATCAAAACGATGAGGTAAGCGCATACCTCATCCCTTCATTAATGATCCAAGTCCAAAATGTCAAGATAATGATGAAATGGCCATAAAGTCTCTCTTTTCTCTCTCCTCTCTAAGCTGACCGTGAGTCTCTCCTTTTCCCCTTGCTGGCCGTGAATCTCTCCCCTTCTCCTTTGGTCAATAATTGAAGAGGCAAGGTCATAATGGCTCCATAAATGGCCATAATGGCTTGTGGAAAAAGAGGACCCATGCAATTAATGAAGGCAATGATGATGAAGATAAGGTTTGACTGGGTCAAACCTTCTAGGGCTCTCTCTAATCGGCTGAATTCAATCCCAATTCGTTCGGACCAAACGAGTCTCGCAAAATTACACACGCAATGTCTAAATCTAGCCCCGCACCATAATTATACCCAAGCTTTTCCCGAGGGTTTTCTTATAAAATAATTCCAAAAATACCCTTATAAAATGGAATTTAATGTAAAAAGGCCCTCACAAATGTCTAACCTTGGTTCTACAACAATCCAAGTCAAAATAACCCAAATTAGCCTTCTCGGGTGAACTGGGCACACGGCCGGGCTACTAGGTAATTTCGCCAGCCTGACCGGGCCAGTGGCCGGGCGAGTGGCCGGGCTGCACGGGCCATGCGCTGGCTACACGGGCCACGCGCCAGGCGACGTGCCGGGCTGCACGGGCAATGCGCCGGGCCGCACGGGCAATGCGCAGGGCGTCTCGCCGGGCTGCATGGGCGACGTGCCTAGTGCTTGGTTGGCCGCATGGGCTCCATGCCGGGTCATACGGGCGAGGGATCAGTTCGTGGCCCAATACGTACATCGGCCCGGGATTGGCACGACGCACGACTCATGAGCACATTTCTTGGACACGGGACAAGATCGGGACCGGATCTTACGGGCACAACTTGTGGCACGAGGGTCGGGCACAATGGCCGGCACGCAAACGAGCACATAGCCGGTCCGTGGCCTGGCTGACGGGCACAATGGCCGATCATGACCGGGCACATGGCCTTGGCCACCGCGACCAGCAATTTTGCCCGGGTCGCGACTAAGCCATTAGGCACATGGCTTGGTACATGCCTCATCCATGGCCTTCCCGACTTGGCACAACGATCCGTGGCCGATTCATGATCGGGCCACGTTCGAGTATTAACGATCCATGGTCGACCCTCGGTTGTCATGTAGCCTCGTGGAAATTCGGTACCCGAGAATTAACTCGTGGTCACCCGGGACTAATGCATGGCCGTGCGATATCACCTGCGACCGACACACGCCTACTCCGGACTGATCCACAGTTATCCCAGACCGTTCCACTAATGGCCCCTATGGTCGAAGGATCACCCCATGGTCGTATTACCCTAATCATTTGCGTAGTCAGGGTCATTCCACTGTCGATCCCCTAGGCCAACTCATGGACAATCTTTCGATCGAATCACGACCAACCCTCAATACACTCGTCCCAATCATGCTGTCCATTCCAATACCGACCCTCAACTCGAATTACCCACTAACTTACTTATTACCAGCCCCCGGTTTCTTAGGCCCGAAATCGGGGATGTCACAATATGACAGTCCCAGATGAAGGTGTCCTAGAAAATCGCTTGTCCTCTTGCCTAAACCAATTCCCAAGCCGAGGTAATAGAGAAAATACTAGACGAATGTCTGAACCAGACAAAGTGGTTTGGTGTATCAGTATTAAGTATTGGGAGAGGAGATGCCCAAGAGTTGAATGATTGCAGTGCATTCGAATGGTGCCAATCCGAAGAAAGGAACTCACAAACAGAGGCCGAGCGTGGGATACCCGAATAGAAAATATCCCTATCCGAGAAGATCAAATGAAGTAAGCCTTTTGGATGCCAAGAATCAAACCAAAAAGAAGCGATCTTGCCATTACCTATTCGCCATTTGAATTGCAATTGGAATGTCTGGCATAAATCCAGTATCTTTTTCCACGTCCAGCAGAATGTCGGTTTGGACACAACCTAAAAATTCTTTGATTTGAGGAAATTTAAGTGAATTCATTTATACCATAGGGATTCTTTGTCCGTGAAGAGGATCCAAATATCTTTGAGCATAACCGCATGAGCCTACGAATGCCCAATCCGCCTTCTTGCTTGGGAAGGCATACCCAACTCCAGGATACCTTAGCCCCACCAACCCCTAAATCAGGACCTTTCCAAAGGAACTGTCTGAGAATCAGTTCTATCCTCGCTATGATCGAACGGGGAAGGGTGAAAATGGAAGCCCAAAAAACATGTATGGCGTGGAGAACAGATTTAATCAGCTGTAGGCGTCCCGCAAAAGAGAGAAACCGATGGCCCAGGATCGAGTGCGAGCCGTAATGGAATTGACAAGCAATGTACAATCGACCTTACTCAACCTAAAGGCACATATAGGAACACCAAGATATCAAAAAGGTAATGTACCTTCGTGGTAATCGAAAGATTGCAGTATTTGGTCTTGCAATTGGGGTGTCCCTCTCGAGAAGAAGATTTCGCTCTTGTTGACATTCGGCTGGAGACCCGACTATCGAGAGAACTGGTCAAGGGCATCCTTCAGAAGTGCGGTCGATACCAGGTTTGCTTCTGCGAACAAGAGGACATCATCGGCAAAAAATAAATGCGTAAGTCTGGTTGCCTTACACCGCCAAAAAAATTTGAAGCATGGGAGCTGAGTTTGAGCATTGAGAATGCTAGTGAATACTTCAATGACTAGTGTAAATAAGTAAGGAGATATGGGATCCCTTCGGCGTATGCCTCTACCACTAGAGAAGAAACCATTGAGAGTCACATTGATGGCAACCAAGAACTTCGGGGTAGTTATACACTCCATTAGGAGCTTGATAAACACTTGGGGAAATCAAATGCTTGTAAGGTTCATTGCAAGAAACCCCTATCAACAATATCGTATACCTTTTGAAAATCTACCTTGATAGCACACTTGGGCGAATAAGGTTGGTGATGGAATCCGACAAACAACTCTTGGGCAATAAGTATGTTGTCCCCTATTCTCCGTTTTTTAACGAACGCATTCTGCGGATGGCTAATTATCGAAGGCAAAACCGATACAATTCTGTTAGCCAGTATCTTGGTAATGCACTTGTAAATCGTATTGCAACAACCGATAGGCCTAAAGTCATTCAAGGCCGAAGCATTGGGAACCTTAGGCACCAGTGTAACGATGGTGGCATTGGTCTCCTTAAGAAGGGAGCCAGAAATGAAAAAATCATTAATCGCCAATATGATCGAAGGTCCAACTATTTCCCAAGATTCTAGAAAGAATTCCACATTAAACCCATCCGGTCCAGGGGCTTTGCCCTTAGGAAGGGAGAAGAATGTCTTTTTTGATTTCCAATTTAGTGACCTGCCGGGTAAGAAACTGTACCTGGTCCTCAGTGAGCGACGGACCAATCACTTCCTGGATATCCAAGGAAGAAAGAAGCTCACACGAAGAGCTGGGAGCAAGTAAATCTTGGAAGTGATTAACAATATGATTGTGGACAAGAGTCAGATCAGTAAGGGTAGCTCCATTGTCATCTGAAACCGAGATTATACGGTTAAGGATATGTCTTCTGTTGACACAATGATGGAAATACTTGGTATTCCTATCACCTTCCTTCAGCCATTTGATCCTGGATTTTTGTTTAAAGAACGATTCCTCTTGGAGCCTAAGGGCGGTGAATTCCTGAAGCTGATCCTTCTCCAACTCAGCTAGGGACAGGTTTAAGGGGTCAACAACCAGAGCATCTTGAGTTACGGACAAAGCTACTCTTGCCTGTGCGGTGCGGCCCGAAATATTTGAAAACGAGTCCTTATTAAGCTGTTTGAGTCTTACTTTGAGTATCTTCAGCTTGCGGTACAAGATGAACATAGGAGTTCCAGTGATTTGGGATTCCCATGTCTGCGAAACAATAGATCGAAAGGAAGGGTGAGACACCCAATAATTAAAAAACTTGAAGGGCTTCCTGGACAGAGATGGAATCATAATCCGAATGATCATTGGAGTGTGATCGGCCACTCCTGCAGCCAAAAAAGAAGCCTCCGAATAGGAGAAGGTGCTACTCCACTTATCATTGACAAGAACTCTATCAATCTTTCTCTGTTTACAGGATGCACCAGAAGATGTCAACCAAGTAAAGCGATGGCCAACATATCTAACATCATCCAATCCAGCTTGATCTAAACACAGCTCAAGTTCATCAAAAGCTGGGATCCAAGCATTGGAGATGCCCATTCTATTCGAGTGGTCCCAAATGGCATTGAAGTCACCAGCCACTAGCCAAGGCTCATCAGCAAGAGTCATACTTGTCTGAACAAGATCAGTCTAGAGGGCCCGACGAGCAGTAAAAGTATGCTCACCATAAATTATAGACACATGAAAAGAGATGTTCATTGCCAACATACACATGCCCAAGTGAATAGTTTGAGAGGATTCCGAGCGAACATCTATTTGTACCACCCGGGGGTCCCAGCCAATTAAAATTCTACCCCGAGGAGAGGAATTATAATTAGATGTCCAAGACCAACCCAGAAGTAACCCTATCGAGATGGCATCAAAAGAGTTTGGGTTGACCTTAGTTTCCAGGATCCCAATGCAAAAAAGGTTTTTAGATCTAACTAATGATCTAATCTCAGCCTATTTCAAGGGGGCCATAAGGCCCCTAATATTCCATACGGCAAAAAACATATGTTCAAGAAGAGGCGAGGTTACCTCTTCTTAGGGTGACCCCATTTTCGAGCTTTAGGGTTGGCCTTCTTAGATGAATTAGGACTACTTCGAGGAACAAGCACCATCGATTCAAGCATGGGAGGGGCTTGAGGGGCTCCTGGTTGAGGGACTGGGGAATGCGATGGGGAATCATCGTCTGCATCGCTACCCACATCACTAGCTGTACCTGCTTCAGATTCCTCTGAATCAGCGAGATCGTCCGAAGAAGCGGGGGAGTTCAAAGCTAGATTGGGAGGAGGCTGAGAAGCCAATGGGGCAACAATGTTCCTGGGGGGAGGGGAACTCTATCCTTTGTTTGAGGAAGATGCCTTAGCAGAGCCTTTTAATTGCACCCCAGCTTGTCTCTCCCCAACAGTTTCCTATTTACCTTCGCCTGGAGTAGGGTCATCCTCTGCCTGAAAATCTTGAGCTGGAGGCTTCTGAATACTAGAAACATCTTGACTGGGAAGCGCACACTTGTGGCCAAATGGTCCACATATCGAGCAAGCTATAGGTCGTCATTCACACTCGATCTTAATGGATCAGATATCATCATTGAGAAACGTTGACTGAGTCGATCAACTTCTGAGTTGCTTTGATCTGGATGCAAACTCGGGCAATTGAGATCATCCTCATCTTCTTAGTTTGGACATCAACATATAGGGGCTTGCCAATGGCACTAGCCACGGCGCTGATGCCAGACGAGGACCAAAGGGCATAGGGGATGTTTCTCAGCTTGACCCAAACGGGGAGAGACTCATGCTGGTCTTTCTGCATCTTGAGATCCGGATGCCATTGCTGCAGGATCATGGGAACTCTAAGAATCGTTAGAGGACCGCTGTCGAGTATTTTCCAACGAAAGGTGCTGTCCGGGATATGGAAGAAGAAAAAGCCATCTCCATTTGCAAGAACATCCACCACTTGTGCTCCCCAAATGTTTTTGATTGCAGATTCAGTCATCTTGAATGGGAGTTTCTTCTCAACAAAATAGCCCACCAGGCATTCCTACCATTTTGGGTTCGTGTCTCTAAGAATCTTCGGAGAAATTCTAACAATTGGTTTCCCATCTACAATAGTAAGTGGGATGAAAAACAGATTGTAGCCTTTCTCTACAGATTTTGCCACAGCCGCCCAAGATCTTTGGGCAGTTTGCAGAATTGGTTCCCAAGAAGGAACTTTAGCTGGTGATTGCCCATCATTTTGGCTTTGCCTTTCCAAGGCTCTGCCTTGCTGGTGGCTTGCTGATCCCCCACCAGTGGAATCAGCCCGAGCCAAGTTGGATGCATACCTCACCCTACTACACCCTCTACTTCGTTGGCGCTGTTTTGGATGAACCAGATGTGCAGAAGCAGAGCCCCCTACATTAGCATCAGGCAATTGAGATTTCTGTTTAACTATAGCCCCTAAAGTGGGCTGCATCAGATTACTAGGTGGAACATTAAACCCGAGCACTGGGGTCTTTGATTGCTTGGTGCTTGCCAAAGGCAAGGATTGCGAGTGCCGAGGAGGCTCTATAGGAACGAGTTACCCAGCCCTGGAATCCTCATATCCAGAAATCCATATAGCAATGGAAGAGGCCTAAGGAGTATCCAGCCAATCACAGGCTCAGCAAGCAAACTCCACGAACAGAACCCAACTTGCAGGTAACCCCAGAAAATCCAGAACGTCTTCCAGAAAACCCAGAATCCCGGTACAATAGGCACACACAGTGGAAATTCCAACCGAAGAGAGGAAAACTCCTATCTAGCAACTCACAGCCAGCAGCTTAACCTCCCCGCAATTCCAGAACTCTTTCAGGTGAACAATCGCACTCAATGGCAATGAACAGTACCGACAACAGAAATAGTCAAGCAAACCCAGATCTGTTTGGCCAGCCAAACAAGTGGATCGCATGGTGAGCCAAGGAGTATATTTAGAAGTGTTACCTGGCGACCCTAGCCTTCGATTTCCAGAAGAATCGAACTAGCAGAACACCAGAAGCACATCAAACCCAGATGGGTGAACAGTATCCTCAAACGAGCAAACTCAGATTTGCTCGTGCAACCCAGAGAAAGCACTGTACGAGAAATCGAAGGAGTATGATGGGGAGGATCACCTTGCGCCCCTATCCTCCAAATTCCAGATGAATCGGACCAGCAAGGGCGCGCATGGAATCCATTCTGGAGCAAAATTTCTGCTCCAGAATGCATTCCGGAACAAAAATGCGTTTGTTAAAAAATTTCCGAAATTCATTCTGGAGTAATTTTTGCATTTTGAATAAAAAAGGCGTTTGGTAAAAACACATTCTTTTTTTGACTCCAGAATCAAATTTTGCTTCCAGAATGAGTTTTCCACCCAAAAAAAAAAGCTACTTTTTGTAGCTTCTCTCTTCCGGAACTCATTCTGGCCATTTTTCTATTTCTTCCGTCTCGTTCTCTCTTTGGGTCATTCTAGCCCTAATTTCTTTCGTTCTCTTCCGTCTCGTTCAACTCTTCGAGCACTTCGCTGCCCTCCCCTTCCCTCCTCGCGACTGCACCGGAACCGTCACCGCTCCCTGGTCTCCTCCGGCGGCGGCGGGTGGCGCGTCTACTTCTACGCCTCGCCGTACGAGCGGACCCGGTCGACGCTCCGCGAGATCGGGCGGTCGTTCGGCCGGAACCGGGTGATGGGGGTGCGGGAGGAGTGCCGGATTCGGGAGCAGGACTTCGGGAACTTCCAGGTGGAGGAGCGGATGAGGCGGGTGAAGGAGGCGAGGGAGCGGTTCGGCCGGTTCTTCTTCTGGTTTACGGAAGGGGAATCGGCGGCTGATGTGTTCGATCGCGTTTCGAGTGAGTTTTTTTTTTCTTCTTTCCATCCTTCGGCCTTCGATTTCGCGTCGGGGTTGTATGTTTTCGATCAATGCAATTTCACGTGAATGCTGCTTGTTGGGCTAATGGTGTTTGAATTCGATTGTTCGACTTTGCGTTCATTGATGTCGGCTTTGCTTCGTGGCTGGTCTAGTGTGCGGATGAATCGTGAGGGTGTGTGTCCACAAGAGAAATCAGCTGAAGGAATGAATTTGTGTGGATGGCGTACCAATGTCTTGCTTGATCATGTGTTTTTGTTATTGGTCAGAGAGGTTTGCTGTTTGTCGAACTTGCTTGAGTATGTTTAAAGTCCATCCTCTGCAACTGTTCCCAGTGAGAGCTCCTCTTGATCTTGCCTAAATGGTTTCTGGCCAGGAGGGAGGGAGGGAGGGAGGGAGTCAACGGATTGTCTTAAAGCTTAATTATTTAGCTGCTGGTTCCACCAGCCAATCTACTGATTGTTGTTCTTTTCGGATCCTTTGAATAATGTGCTTTGCAATGCCAAGAGCTCGAATTGTTTCCTGAGTGTGCAGAAAAGAGAATGCAAGCATATGGTCATCCAGCTTTGGGATTACTGCAGTTGAGGATATAGCTTATCATCAATGCAAAATCCCTGTGCATAGCATTGAACCCATCTCGCTTAATGTCTTTTAGACCACCGAGTATTATGGTTCATGAGTAAAGTTGAAGGTAGAATCTTTTAGGGTGAAAGTATATTGATGACTGGCCTGCACATTTCTCGGTCACCTCATAGGCATAGGTATGCTTTTTTTTGTCGACGGCGTGCTTTATTAATATAATGTACTGTATAGTGGATTAAAAGTTTTACAGAAATTTCATACCAATCTTATAGAAGATGAGAAAAGAATAACATGGACTGCTGAGGTGACAAACTGGTTAAAGTATTTTGACCCAGCTAGTATTCTAACAATAAGTTGCAGTCCTTGGTTGTTCTATTATTATCAGGGAAATAAGGTAAGCTGACACACGAATATGCTGCTTTCATTTATTTTTTAGTTTGATGTAGAGTGTTCTTTGGAAGATGTTCTACCCCAAGAGGGACAGCCAGATGAGCTCCATGAAGCCTTGTTTGTATAAAGTTCTGGTCATTTTATTGTGCTTATAATACTACTGAACTGCACTAAAGAAGCATGTAAATTCTGCAGGTTTTATGGAATCATTATGGAGAGACATCGATATGAACAGGCACCATATTGATCCTTCTCATGATCTGAATCTCATCATCGTATCTCACGGATTGACATCGCGTGTCTTCCTCATGAAATGGTTCAAGTGGACGGTTGAGCAATTCGAGCAACTCAACAATCCAGGGAATTGCGAGTTCCGTGTGATGCAGTTGGGGGAAGGTGGAGAGTACAGCCTTGCTATCCATCACACAGAGGAAGAATTACGAGAGTGGGGCCTTTCCTCGGAGATGATTGAAGATCAGAAATGGCGAGCTCGTGCGAGGAAGGGTCAATGCCTTTTTCGATGGATTCGCCGACTCGGATGATGATGCTGGAGAAGGGGATGATTGTGTATGCCCATAGGCGCTGCTAACAATTGGGTTCTTTCCAATTTGAGTGGCAGATTGTAATGCCATTTAAAAAATTCTTTAAAAAAAAATTCGACATTGTTAGCATATGCCCTGTAACCTTTTACCTTTGTATTCGGGTTTGTGATTATGGTAAATATGATAGGAGAGGAAGATAAACGCAAAGCATTCAATTAACTGGCGGTGGTTGAGAACTACCATTACCAATTCTTTTCTCTTCTCTTCTTTTTTGCTACTTACAAGCATCCATTTTAATTGCTACTTTACGGTTTGAGCGCGAGAGCCGGTGAGATCGCAAGGCATTAGCACTAGGTAAAGCTTACAAAAAATCAACATCCCACTGAGACCACCTTTTCAGATCATTATGTAGTGTCAAGTGAAAAAACAATAAGATCAGATGCAACATATTGTTTTCACTGACCCTGCACCAGTGAAGTTTTGAATATTTTGAATTTTTGAATTTTTTTGGGCATATTAAAAAAATTAAATTTCACTAAACGTGGGTGATCATAGATATTCTAAATCATTCTGTAAAGTTTTAAAATTTTTTATTTTTTGATTTTTTGATTTTTTTTTTGCAAAATTCAATAAATTTCCTATTTTCCCGAAATCTGACAGTTTTCCACTATTGTATTATACTTCTATTATTATTATTCAAGGATTTTTGGCTTTTTTTGCCTTCTGTAATGTAATGCTGTATTGTAGGATTTGTATTATGTGTTTATGAGGATTTGGTACCAGGTCTTCTTGTAATGACATGTTATTTTGGAATTTCTGTTCTTTTTATTTTAGGATTTTAAAAAAATGTACTAGATTTGTCTCGAATATTATGCATTGTAGATTAAGATAAATAATATTTTGCAATTGAGTTTGAACTATCTTTGTTGCTGAAATAGAACTAACGTGACATTATCAAATGTGTTTCTCATCCAGAAATAGAAATTTCCTCTTATTTTACCAAACAGATTTCTCTTCTAGAAATCAATTTCTGGAGCAGAATTAATCATGTTTTGCCAAACAGATTTCTCCTCCAGAAATCAATTTCTGGCAAAAATTCCAGAAATCAATTTCTGGCAAAAATTTGATTTCTGGAGCAGAATGGATTCCATGCGCGCCCCAAGACGCCCAGATCACAGAAGATTCGGACGGGTGTACAGTAAATGAGAACTAGACCGAGAGAGAACTTAGGCGCTTGCTATGAACAGTGCCCGAGGATGAGTGAAAAGTTTTCTCTTAGGCTTTGTTTGTTTAGCCAAAAATAAATAATTTGAAACATATTTTCTAAAAACAATCATTTGCATCGCTTACAAAAATGATTTAACAAAAAGGATTTTCATCGTCCATGAAAATATTTAGATGTAAATTGTTGTCGATAATGAAAACATTTTATATCAACTAATTATTTCAAACGATGCAAATGATCATATTTAAGAAAATGTTTTCCAAATCATTCATTTTCTATGAAACAAATAGAACCTTAAATTTTTTTAGCATTCACTGGGGAGCAACATATTAGCAGATCTTACTTTACCAAAAAAAAAAAAAACATATTAGCAGACCTTATCACAGAATCTAAATGAGCAAGTGATGCATATATTACAACACCTGCGCAACGACCACTTCCCAAGACAATGCACATTAAGTCAAAACTCTTCCAGATGTATCTAACAAGCCACAACACTAAATCAACATAGAAGCAAATATTTTACATCTAAGAAGCCAGAACAATATGAGACCACTTCATAACACAACGCACTAAATCAAACTCTTGGAACCTTTTCTTTCCTGCTGATGTTTCCCTTGATGAAGCACAATCTTTTCAAATGTCTAATAACCAGAAACAAAGATTAAAAGCTTCAACTTGTCCTTAATTAACTACAAGTACTTTAAATTAAAAATCGAGAAGATGCTGGTAGGGAAGACATTAAGCAACAGAAAATCGTTCAAGTTTTCTGACGGTGCTTGATTTAAGACAATGGTGTATGTAATATAACGATAGTGCAATATATTAACAAATATAAACAATAGCAATAATGCAAGATACCCTGCAAATTGTGCTGCTTCAATTCCCAAAGACATTCTGATGACCATAGGCTTTCTATAGAGATGTTCACAAAGAAATCATATTGCTTAAAATATCGATGACAGAGTAAAGAATAAGCTAATGGCATTTCAAACTACTAGGGACCTTACTGTATATGTATCTAAAGCAGCAGATAGTTCTGACCAGTTACCTTATCAACTACTAGGGTATAGACTTCAAGACCACCTTCACCGTTTATGTGGAATCTTGTAAACCCCTTGTGATTAGCAATTCGAAGTGAGGAGAAGGCCTCGTCATAGTGAAAATGAAGCCAGTTAACGCAAATGTATAAATAGCTTCCAAAAAGTAGAGAGACAACAGGAGTGGAAAAGACCCAGAAATAGACAAACACAGAAGCGTAATTTATTGCAACACCGCCACGCGACAATGATTCCATTCCCATCCAGCAAATGTTTTTCCGCGATACAGCCATGACCTAGCAATTTTCAATCCAAAAAGATTTGCGACATGAGATACCCATATTCGAAAAACAGCACCCCGAAATAATAAAAAGGATGCAAACCTCCAGGACATCTAAGGCAGACAGGAGATATTTGATGCAAGCACGATAAAAGACCAAATGTCGATTGTTCCATACGAACTCTAAGGCCTGTTGGATCTGGAAAGTGCTCACACTCTACTGTTCGGTACCACTGATACAATGTGTGATAACCTAAGATACAAATATACGTCAACATCTCAGACACTTATGTAAATGCTTAATTAGCTGACACAAAGACATGACACCCAAGCTCAAGAAAAAGGAAGTGTCTGATGTTTCGCAAGAGGAAAATTAATGATGCTATATTCATCACTCCAACATCAGAGATGCTCACTTCTCCATTGTGTGAAAGCAGACAATCAAATCAAGCACCATGTGATCCATGCAAAATCAACATCTGAGTCATGCCACCTTCAAAAGTAAGTATATATGACAAGATTGCCAAAGAATTACACATTCAGCAGAAAGCACGAAGACTAACCTGTAGTCGCCAAAAGTTTATGCCTGATGCAGGCCTCTACACCGAATTCCATCAGTAGCACAAGCATGAGAACAGCAGTCAAGTGGGTAGAAACATGAAGTACACCCATGATCACTCGCTTCTTCCACGACACTTGGTGTAAATGCAATTAATGCAATAAGCAATAGCAAAGCACCTGCTAGCGATACATAAGACTGTTCCAGCAAGTACTTGAAAGCAGCCCATACAGTGACAAAAAGACCTCAAATGACCAGAAACGGAGTAATCTGGTAAAGTGCAATTGAGATTACACTGCGAAGGAAGCCCAAGAATAAGTCAATTGCTCAAACATATTAACAAAATAATCAATAAGCAGCAGGATAAGTAGGCTCCTAGCTATTTGTTTGAGCTACCATCTAAAGCACACGTAGAAGAACTGGAACTATCTCATGGGAACTTTGAATGCTAAAAGAGATTCACTTGGAAGAGTTGAGCAAAATGAAAACGTCCTACTACAGAGGGATTGGATTAATAAATAAAGGATATGCTAAGTGCTGAGTGCCAAGTGACATGATACCAGTCTACCAAGAATCTGAATGCAAAAATCACTTTCAGCTAAAGGAATACTCACTTGTGGGAACATAGAAAAAGCCAGTACGAAGTAGATAATGCCACCAATTATATCGAATTGCCAGTTTTTCTTCTGAAATTTGAAGATATTCCTTAAAGCAATCTGCAAAGTAACCAGATAAAAGTAAGATTTTGCACTGCAGCTCGAAACTAATTGATCTAAGGAGCTAGATACCATCTTGACATATACCCATTTAGAAAATTTAACCGAGGGATAAGAAACCTTGGTCTCGTAAGTAGCCCCACAATACTCCTTGAAGCTGCCAAATACATGGGTTGGATGTCAAAATGCCCCACCACTGCCATTCACAAGTAGATGTTGCACATGAACTGGACTATGTGGAGGTACACATGAATGACCCATATAATGATGCAAGTCCCCAGCAATTTGAAGTTTACATCTCCTCTTCAAATAATCACGTATCAAGCGAGAGACCTATTCTCCACAAGAGACATATTTTTTCGAATGATTAGGCCCATACCAATCAAGAAGCCAGTCAGGTTCATGCGCAAGTATGATCAGAGAGTCCTCATCCCCAATCTGCGTCAGCATTGAATGTGGAATTAGACACTCACTGTATTAAGAGTACAGGATACAAAACAAATTGTGATAATAAATGATTTGAGATTCAGTTGAAAATACAGTCAGCGTCGTCATGTTTCAACGCACATCATTCCCCATATGCACAGATCGGTTGCGACATAGATAATAAACCATAAGATCATAGTTAATAAAAGACTATGATCCTCTCCAAGCAAATTATTAGCAGAAAAATGCATGTCCAACCATTAACAACTCAACAGCATATCAAACTGCAGGCCCATAGCAGATAATTCACTGCTGGAAATTTCTAGAAAGATGACTCGGAAAGCAGACAGATCCTACACAACCCTGAGGAACATCTTACAGAGTGATACAGACTATCGGCTACGTGTCCTAGGTTGGATCCCTCGACTCATAAAGTTCCATTATCCCTTTCTTCTTTTGTTCTCTTTGGCATCTGTAGCAAAGATTATCAAAAAATACAAAGAAAAATTTAAGAAAGTACCTTCTTTACCAGCTCTGAGAAGAAAATAAATTGGTCCGCATCAATGTCGTGATTGAGCGCCAGATCAAGGCCAAATACCCACCAATTTTTTGGGAGTTGCAAAGCAAAATAACACTTTTTTTAGGCATAAACCGCCCACCTAACCAACTCTTGTGACATATGTTCGTCATGAAAGTACGAAGTCCATCAAACCAATTTGTAAAACCACATAAACAGGATTTTATGAGATAGCCTCTACATAAACTTGTTGAGAAAGCAAGTGATCGAACAATAAAATACTTAGTAAAATAAAATAAGTAGGACACTGAATTTATGTGGTTCGATCGATGTGACCTACAGCTATAGAAGAGCACAAAAAAATTTTACTTATGAATCAAGCAATACAAATGAGATTACAATCACACTCGAGTCACTAAACACTCTTTAGTATTTCCCATCCCCCAATTACACCCAATAACTCATATTTAGTCTCTAAAAATCCTCACAAAATAATCTTTAATCTCATAAAGGAATTCACAAATCTTACCACAAGATTTATTGGCTTCAAAACTCTTAGATATCTTCATGTGTAATTGACAAGAAGTTGTATCTTGGATACTCTTCAAAAAGAACATCCAATTCTTATATATAAGCAATAATTAGATCCAAAATATGAAACCTCTCCAACTAGGAAATCTACTTGAATTAAGAAAGTTTCTCTTTCATGCTCAAACTCGAGAACATATTTTCAATAAGGAAGACTTACATGAGGGGTTCCTTTTACACTCTCGGCTTATTTCATTTCATTAATCAATTCAAATCTTTTGTACTAAATGTCAAAATACTTTTAGCGAAGGATATCCGTCAATCAACTGTGTAATCTCCATCATGTCAGCATTGCACTCCAATTAAAGAAATATCTACTAAATACGGAAACTACTCAAGTATGATGGACTTAGTTCTTAATCTACATCAAAGCTGACGAGTCGTGGAGGATCAAGTGGAGAGAATATCTAATTTTAAATTCGTGTGGTTACAAGATGAAGCTAGTATCTGTTTTCTAACCTATATTGGCTATCAATCAAGCAATCGAATAATTGACGACGAGTCTCCTCAATTATTGAAGCTGGACAAACAATGCCCCTCTGGCTTACGAAACTACTTTAATGGATACCTTCCCCAAAAGTCAATTCCTCCCACATGTCGATCTAGTAAACGATAAGCTTTGATTAAAATGATGGCCACGCGGGTAGTGATGTTCAAATACTGTTAGGGTTGCATCTTGATCTCCCTATAAAGGTCAAGCGAACTAGCCTTCTGTTCTCACAAGTGAAACGAGGCAACCTTGGTCTTCGGTTATTGAATTGTAGCTTTTACTGGGGTTTGGGTTTCTCTGTTGAGTGAATTTATTCGTTTCATCAGGAGAGAGGGGATGGGTTTGGAGGGGAAGCTAGAGATTGAAGTAGAGATTCAGTCGTCGGCCGATGAGTTCTACAACGTCTGGAGGAACCAGGTTCACCACCTGCCGAATGCAAGCGATGCGGTACAAAACGTTCAGCTCCATGAAGGCGAATGGCACTCGGAGGACGCCGTCAAGCTCTGGAACTACACCCTGGGTGAGTACTGCATCGCCTCGCCGTCGACTGAGTGACTTGTTATGTTTTTTTTCTTCTGTTGGCGCCCTCGTTGTCATTAGCGCGTGCTATTTTATATTTTGATTCACTGCCCGAGATTTCATCCACCAAACATGTGCACAAGGAGTCTAGTTTTGGATCATTTACCCTCAAAGTGCTCCATTTGAGCAAATGCTAATGTTATTAAGACTGATATCGTAGAATCGGTTTATGAAATGGTATGACAAACTGTCAGTGGTCAGCATTCGATAAAGAGGCCATAACCAGGCACCCAACAAGAACTTATCACATGAGCCATAAAACAAGAGCTTGTCACGTCATGTTAACCCAATCTTAGCAAAAACTATCTCCCCCCTCCCACCTTCCCGTAAGCACTCCTGTTCTTAAGGAGTAATAGTTCAATGAACTTATTACATAGATTAAACTGAATCAAAACCATCACGTCTAATGGAACCCACCATCTTTAATGGGCTAGATTCAATTCAGTGGATGTACTAGATTCATGTAGAAATATCTCTTTATTGAGAAATATGTCTATCTAGTAGATGTCCAATTTCAAGACTTGTATGTGTTAGGACTATAATAAGCTGCTTGTGGAAAGAAAATTTTGTGAAGGTGTTTTCCTGAAAAATCTTTGCGGCTGAATATATTGTTAAAAAAGTGGAAAACATTGTTGTATTAGTAAATGGTTGTAACTCGACGAACTTTAATATGCAGAAGGGAAGGCATTGACGGCCAAGGAGAAGGTTGAGGTGGACGATGCAAACAAGGTACTCACCTTCAACGTAATAGAAGGCGATCTCATGGAAGAGTTCAAGACCTTCAAAGCTATCGTCAAGACGACTGCGAAAAGCGACGGCCGTGGAAGTTTAGTAAAGTGGACTCTAGACTACGAGAAATTGAACGAAGGCGTCGCCGACCCTAATGCTTACATAGATCTCGATGCCAAGCTCACCAAGGACACGGATGCTTATCTCATCAACAGAGCGTGAGCGATTCGCGTGTTCTTAGGGACAAATGATATCTCTGTGTCTTTTGTGCGTGTGTGTGTGGATATGTTCATGTGCTTGTCTTGCAGGGCTAAAGTAAACTTCTTGGTGTGGTTATTGGTGAATAAATATACGTCGAAAGACGCCATGTCTGTGTCATTGTCTGTGTTCCTATGTTTGTGTTCGAGAAAACTGTGTTCCATGTGAATTATGTAAGACTTGTGAAATGGCTTCAAAATTGTTTGGCTCCTTCTTATTTAAAGTTGAATGCATTGTCAAGTGATAGCGGTTTAGAAATGCCAATTCTTTTTTCCCATTTTGGTTAATTTCAATAAGTGTAGATAAGTGCAAAAATCCTGTAGATAAAAAAAACAACTGATTAATATTTTCTGCAGGTAATTTGTTGGTAACTTACCGATACTTTAATGAGACTGTCGATTTTTCATAGTTTGTAAATCAGCAATTTATATTCCTAATCGACTAAGTTTTATTTGCGTAAAGAACTTCGGCTATTAAGTGTTAACCCGCTGTAGCTTCTACCTTGTTGTTAATGTTGTTAATCCATAATCTGTAGATATCATTTCAAAGATCTGAGATTGACATGTCTAGTATTTAGTTAAACGATATGACGATGAGACGGGGACTAATCTTGTAATTCTAATCGTGCCCTAGACGTGATGGAATCCACTTTTGAAAACGTATGAAATTCGCAGTATATTTTCTATATAACTTTGAATTATATGAGAATTCACCTCGAATTGTTGATCTCGGATAAACATTTTTGCTACTCTTGTTTACAATACTCAGGCGCCTGAACTTGTCCAAGAGGCGAGCTAGTTTCTCTTTTATTCTAGCATTATTCTTATTTAATAAGTACTTCAAAAAAATTTACAGAAGAGGTCTATGTTCTCCATTTTAGTAATATATTATCTAATTCTGAGTATCTTTCATATTTTTGTTTGTTCAAAGCCTTCTTGCTATCGCCTCTATTAAACGATAGCCTCTGTTCCAAATTGATGTTAAAAATGTTTTCCTCAATGGCGATCTTATTGAGGAAGTATATATGAAACCTCCTCCTGGATACACTACTTCTGACAAAGTGTGCCAATTACGTCGAGCATTATATGGACTAAAGCAAGCTCCTCGTGCGTAGTATTCTAAGTTCAACTCTACCATGAAACGCCTTGGATTTAAATCGAGTCCCTATGACAATGCTCTATTTGTTTAACAAACATCTCGTGGGTATATTCTACTACTTTTATTTGTGGGTGATATGGTTATCACTAACGATGGTTATATTGGCGTTACAAAATTCCAATAGTATCTGAGTCAATGGTTTGAAATGAAAGATCTCAGCAAACTCAATTATTTTCTAGGTTTGGAGGTTACTTCCTCTAGATATTATCTTTTTCAAGCTAAATATGCTACCAATCATCTTTCTCGAGCGGGACTCACTGATAATAAGACTACTACGATTTTCATTGAGACTAATGCCAAATTTAATGACAAAGACATGAATTTTCTTCTGAATCCTACTCTCTAACGACAACTAGTTGGCAATCTTGTATGCCTCACTATGACTCGTCCAGATATAGCCTACGTAGTTCACATTATTAGTCAGTTCATGAGCGCACCATGAACCACTCATTATGCTGCTGTTCTTTGCATTCTTGGCTATGTCAAGGGCACCTTATTTCATGGTCTTCACTTTTCTACTCGATCTACCTTGGAGTTGATAGCTTAATCTGATGTTGACTGGGTTGGAAACCCTTTTGATCGTCGCTCCACCACCGGCCACTGCTTCTTTGTAGGTAACTTACTTATCTCATGGCATAGTAAGAAACAAACTATAATTGCTCAGTCTAATACAAAAGCTAAATATCGTGCTCTTACTAATACGACAGTAGAATTATTATGGTTGCGATGTCTATTAGAGGACATGGGTGTCCATCAATGGTGAAACGATACTTTATTACTATAATCAGAGTGCTATCCAAATAGCACATAATGATTTTTTCCATTAGCACACCAAATATATTGAGATAGATTGCCATTTTATACGTTCTCGCGTGTTTTTAGGCACCATTCGTCTTGTCTCCACTTCATCGGTTAATCAAATTGCTAGTGTATTCACTAAGGCACGTCTACCAAGGGGATTTCAAGATCTTTTCTCCAAACTCCAGTTGACTTCTTCCATGTCATATTGAGTTTGAGGGGATCTTAAAAATATATCGTCTGATTCCGAGTATCTCTCAAATTATAATTTCATTATTATGATTCTAAGTATCTCTCATATCATAATCTTGTTATTCTGATTATGAGTATCTATCATAATCATAATCTTGTTATTCATATTGATTGTAATTTCCATTGTAATAGTATGTTACTATAGATAGATATTTTGTCAAGCCTCTAAATAGGCTCTTGTATGGTTTACTGAAAAACACAGAAAATTGTACAACTTTATTTCCCACTCTACATTTTTTCACTCCATTTAGGTTCATATTCTGTTGATCTCTGTTGAAAATTCGAAGTCGCTTATCTTGAACCAGCATAACTGTACTCCGCGCCAAAAAAATACGGATTTTTTTTTGTGTTGATAAATTTTGATTAGTGCTGATAAATGACCGGTAACATTTTTTCAAGAAATTTGCTGGTAAATTACAAATTACCAATTTTTATACTAACTTACCAGCTTTGTTTGTATAACTTACTACCACTTTGAGTATAGTAACTCTTATATGAAATTATCAACCTAAATTAGATTGGCTTGCCACTTTTTGTCAAAATAATTATCAAATAAATTTTGGTTATTAACTCTTGTTTGAATTAGTAAGCAACTCGAATGGGAGTTGGTAAACCAAAATCAATTGGCAACCTAACAGGAGAAAAGCTGGTAAGTCTCACAAATAAAGGTTAGTGGATGCATATAAGAGTTGATAGATTTAAGCGTTTGTGAAAAAAACAAACGAAAGCTGGTAAAGATAACGAAAGTTGATAAATTAAAAGAAAATAAACATTGATAATATTTATGTTTATAACCTATTAATCAAAAGACAAATTGGAGGAAGTTCCCTCCAACAAACAAAAACAAGAAGAAAAAGATGTCCCTTTTGTCATGCACTCATATTGTTGAGGTTGGCGAATATTTCGGGCATCCTTATTTTTCATACCGGGCAAGCCCACATGAGTTTAGGAAAATCGAAGTATGATCCGATAACATGTGACCCCTGCGCACGGAATGCGGAGGTTCGGGGACAGCACTCCCGACACAGGGGTCCCGCTGACTGGATAGCGGACGGGGGTTTCGCTCCCCAGTGAGCGAACGGCTACCCCACTCGCCAGTGAGAGGGTGGGGGCTCGGGGGCAACACCCTCGAAACAACATTGGGTTTGCTGGCCCGTTTGTTGTAGGATCAAAGGAATTTTGATAGGCTTGGACTTTAGGCTCATTTAAGTCCTATATATAATATACTCGTATAAGATATCATTGTAACAAGTGTCTGTGATTGTAAACCTAAATCATAGTGGAATCTCTTTGCAAGGCATAGCCCTATTCGGGAGTGAACCTGAGTAAACTCGTGCATTATTTAATTTTCTTCTATTCTCTGCGTGATTGTTCTGATTCGGTTTGCAATACACCCCCATCACATATTACATAAATGTTGTCACTTTGGTTAGGTTGACCGAACTCATATTACTAAAGGTTTCCTCCACCAAGTATCTATTTAACGACTTACAAATCTGGACATCAGCTACATGTAAATGTATGGGAAAGTTCATTACTTGAGCTGCTCTTCTCCTGCCGGAAGACGGTAACTCCGATACCAACAAGGAGGTGAATTGGTCTTATAAAAAATTTTCATAGAGGACTTCAAAATACTCTTACGTAGAATGACACCAATCGAGCATATGCAAATATTTCTTATTAACAAATAATGAAAGAATTGAAAAGATTGAGATATTTACATATAAATACATAGTGGTCAGTCAATACCTTTGACCCACTCCACCTTTTCACAGCCACGAATCAGATCGGAACCCAGTAGAAAATAAATTGGTCCGCATCAATGTCGTGATTGAGTGCCAGATCAAGGCCAAATGCCCACCAATTTTTTGGGAGTTGCAAAGCAAAATAACACTTTTTTTAAGGCATAAACCACCCACCTAACCAACTCTCGTGACATGTGTACGTCATGAAAGTACGAAGTCCATCAAACCAATTTGTTAAACCACATAAACAGGATTTTATGAGATAGCCTCTACATTTTAATAGCACCAATGTCTTAGAAACTTCTGATAAGAAAAACAAATAAGGACATGGGCACAGCACAATGTTATATTATCAGTTTCAAATATTATACAAGGTGATCTCCAAGAGCCAAACAAATAACTTAAGCAAGGTTAAGTATGAAAACCAAAACTGACCTTGATTTCCAGGAATGATGAAAGCCTGGGGCCCATCATATTGCTTTAGCTCAGAAAACCCAGATGGAATCTTATGCTTGTTCACAGGGATCTGCTCTGATTTCTACCCAATTGGAGGCAGAAGAGTATCCTCAAAAATACTTACGAACCTGTCTTTGTAAGAGGAGCAGAATCTTTTGTTTAAGTAAGAGAATTAACAGTTCCAGGAAACGATGCGCTTATACAAGCAAATGATGCCTAAATATCTGTTCACCATGCTTCTTTTAAAATCAAACCAGCTGACACTTCCTTTCGTACTCTGCAACAAATGTGATCCAATAAAAAATGTATTGTTCAACACAAACCGAAATGGAAGGAAACGAGTGAAAGCAGACTAGTCGGAACTTACAATTTTGACAGATAATAAAGGCATAATTGGCTTTCCAGCCCATTGACCCCTCAATTAAAAGTATCCACAAAAATCCTCAAGATCACTGTAGTTCACAACGCTCTTTGACTCGTAAAATTACAACCCAAATCAAGATAATTGTCTCAACTGGCAAATAAAATTGTTCATCGAGTGAAATCAAGTTAAACAGCTGAATTAACTCAATAAAGTAAATAAATGACGACACCGACCATCCGCTAGATCACT
The DNA here is from genome assembly GCA_031216285.1 of Syzygium syzygioides. Classification (NCBI taxonomy): domain Eukaryota; kingdom Viridiplantae; phylum Streptophyta; class Magnoliopsida; order Myrtales; family Myrtaceae; genus Syzygium; species Syzygium syzygioides. Next base: position 36,078,603 of record CM062243.1, on the reverse strand, counting down.
ATGGAGGGACTTCAATGGTGAAAAGCGACACTTCTGCAGAAATAGGCATCAATAAATTTTACTTTTAAATGAACTAATCTCTGGATTTATTGTTGGTCCGGTGGCATTTTATCGTTACCATACAGTAAATCCGAAATTGAAGTTTGCTAATAAATCATATAGTTTAAAGTTGTATTGCGTTGATATTTTTGCTATTTTAAATTTCCTTATTCATAAATTTAACTAAATTTAATTATGAAAACACGAAGCACAAAGGTTTGAAAATTTTATCCTTTTTAAAAAATTAAGGGAAAATGCCACCAAAAACCCCAAACTATGCCACTTGTGACAAATTTACCCTAAATTTTTTTTATGACACGAAAATCGCAAACTATACCACCTGTAATAAATTAACCCTGAACTTTTTTTTGTGACACAAAAAATCCCAAACGATATCACTTATAACACATTTACCCTACAATATTTTGGCCCACGTGCATTTTCGTCTTTTTCCTTTTTCTATTTTTTTCCTTTTTTTTTCTTTTTTTCTTTCTTCCCTCCGTCGGTGAGAGCTGCCCTCGCCTACCCAAAATTATGCCACTTGTGACATATTTAACCCACAATATTTTGGCCCATGGGCATTTTTCGTCTTTTTTCTTTTTCTATTTTTTTTCTTTTCTTCTTTCTTCCCTCTGCCGGCGAGGGTGGCCCTCGCCGGCGCTGGGGTTGGGCGAGGGTTGCCCTCACCTGATGAGTCGCCATCACCCGACGCCAGAGAGGCCCAACCCCAGCGTCGTCGAGGGCCCCTCGCCAAACCCCAATGTCGGCTAAGGCTGCCCTCGCTGGCTAGGGCTGCCCTCGCTGGCTTCCCTCCGCCATGGCCGGCAGAGGGAAAGAGAAGAAAAGCAAAAAAGCAAAAAAAACAAAAATATCCATTGACCAAAGTATTGAAGGGTAAATGTGTCACAAGTGACATAATTTGAAATTTTTCGTGTCACAAAAAAAGGTTAAAGGTAAATTTGTCACAAGTGGTATAGTTTAGGGTTTTTTGTGTTACAAAGAAAAGTTTAGGGTAAATTTATCATAAGTGGCATAGTTTGAGATTTTTGGTGGTATTTTCCCAAAAATTAAAAACAAAACTTAGATTAATAAAAGTATGATTATATATAGATAAACTAATACCATTATGATTATATATAGATAAACTAATACCATTTTTAGATATCCTTATGAAAACACCCATTCTTAAAATAGTGGTTGTATCAACTCGATATAAATCCGTTATACTTTTGCTATTACAGAGATCATAAGTTAAAATATAGTTACTTTGAACTATGGATAGATTTATAAAGACCAAAAAGATAGAAAAAAGTAATAAAAAGATACCATTTACTTTTTGTTGATTTAGGAAATGGATTGAAATGAAATGATATTATTAAATCTGGGCAATAGTGTAATTATGTTAATTTGTGAATAGTACAAAAGGACTTGTTTGTGAGGGACTAGATTGAGCCAATTCAAAGGTTTAAGGACTAGATTAAACATTTAAAAATTAATCAAGTACTAAATAGAATAAAAGGATAAATGAAATGTAAGTCTTAAAACTTGTCATAAAAGTGCAATTAAGTCCTAAAAATTTCAAAAATGCATTCTAAAATTTTTCAAATTGGTCCCTTTAAGTCATCGCCGGTGCAGGTGACCTGGCCATGGCCAAGGAAGGGGAAGAAGAAGAAAAATAAAGAAAAATTTAAAAAAATAAATATTTAAAATATTTAAAATATTATTAATAAAAAGAAATTTTGTGTAGTTACCAAACGTATTTCTGTTCTTTTTCCATTCCAAGAATAGAAATTTTGGGTAGTTACCAAACACTTTCAAATGCTTAGAAATTGTTCCCGGATACGGAATAAAAAAGAATCATTTGAGAACAAAAATTGTTTCTGAGAACATAATGGTTGCTAAACGTACCCTAAGTGACCAACGAATTATTGGGTAATTAGATGATCTGTGACTTCTTTTACCAAAAAATTTTGACATTTACAAACTCAAGTCTACCTTCCACTTAAACAAATCCATTTTTGTTTTGTTTATTGGGACAGTAGAATCGTCCAATAAAATAATGTGAAGTACTCGTGACATTCCAAAACACAACTTCACTCTTTGGTTGGGCACTCCAAATTACTCGTCCACCAAAAAAACGAGGGGTAGAAATGGCTTGCCTAGTTAACTTGAACACCTTGTTCTCTCTGTTTTTTTTTTTTTGTGTACAATTCAAACTTTGGGTATTGATTGTCAACCCAAAGAAACATATATTTAATTAAACATAAATCACACTTATTTAAACCTTTGCAAATGTCTGAGTCTAAAAAGTATACAAAACGAGGAATCGTTTTATATCTTCATGATAGAGACAGTCGTGCCCATGCCATACGACAACTGTCATTTGGAGGTGGCTTCTCATGTAATTCAAAGTTACATAGAAAGTATACAACGAATTTCATATGTTTTCAAAAGTGGATCTATATCGTCTAGGGCATAGTTGTAATTACAAGATTAGTCCCCATCTCATCATCATATCGTTTAATTGAATATATACTAGAAATGTCAATATCATATCCTTGAAATGATGTCCACCTATTATGGATTAACGATGGTGATAGGCCCTAGCAATCGAAACAAGATAGCAGATTGAAAAAACAACTACAAAGATCGTTGCGCATCGGCAAACATCAAATGAATCGTTATGAAATGGAAAAATAAAAACAATCGACCGAGAAGATAACATCAACTTCTACCTAATTGCAATTTTAAAACTTAGATTGGACCTGACGTCCAAATCCAAATATATAAATGTCACGATTATGGTTCGACGAATCGCAATAGCGCAATACTTAAAGAGAAGATTGTGGATGACACCGCAACACATGCTTTGTTGAAATGGCAGATTTGCGAATCTTATTTGTTTAGATTATTAATAGTGCGGGGTCAAAAGCTATTGATGTTTGTTTCAGGATTTAAAATTATATCTCCAAATTTTCGACAGAAAAGTTCAAAGTTTCTTTCGGCAGGATTCGCGTGTCCCGAAAATACTCTTTTAATTGCCATAAATCATCAGTTTCCATGCATATACAATTCGCGGTATCTAAGGGTTCACATACATCGCGTGCATAAGTAACGGTTTATGTAAAAAATTATTCACGTCCATAAAAGAAGGGTCCCATACACATACACTTACACATACACATACTAGTATTCAAACACGTGATCAAAGTTGAATCGATAAGTAAAAAATTTGGGAGGAGTAAGATTTACTTGATTAGGAAAATGCTCTCTGAAATGGATAAAGCATTCCTAATTTAAGTTGATTGCCTTTGTTAACTTTTTAATCTAATAAAGAATTGTTAACATATATAATTATATCAATTTATTCTGCAAATAATTATATATGTTATATATTTATGAAATTAAGATCGAATTACGGGGTCTCGAGCTTATATGAAATTGTCTATAGATAAGGAGAACGGATTAATTATACAAACAAAGCTCCTCCCCTGCATTTGCTTAAGTTTCACTTTCCTTTGATACACTTTTTTTTAATTAATAGATACGATTTAGTAATGTATCAAGTGACAACCCACACATAGCAATATCATAAAGAAAGCACTTCCACATACTTTTGACGTAATATAGCCAAGTGCAGTATCTTGTCAAATTTACTAACGTCGAAGCTCAGCATGCATTATCTAGTCAAATTTATTATCGTCACATTGTTAATTACCGTTAAGAACTACGGTATAGCTTTTGAATCCAAAGCTTGAAAATCAAATGCTTCAATGCATCATTTTATATGTTGTTTGATGTCCCTAATTCTGGTTCCACAATGTAAACTCGTTCGCTCTACTACCTAGCTTACGTCACGCACAGTTATTTGGAAATAATGCACTACTAAATAAACTTTCCCGAGCTTAAAGTCCTCTATTATTTGAGACACTGTGTAGTTTATATGCTCGCGATTGCAATTTTTTTACAGCAAATTGCTATTTTTTAATGAGCCCAGGTAGTCGGCACTCGGCAACCTAAACTAAGCCTCAAGGAAACCTACTTATAATTGCACGATAAGGACTAAAATGTAATAAATATACCACTGACACGTAGGAGGCCCGTTACTTTTTCAGCCAAGAGTTGTACATCATAACAAATAAAGAATCTATTCTCCCATTTTATAATGCTTAGCAGAGGGATGATTGTCCTTTGTTAGGTTGACATAATCGATCGGACCCAAGGTTTTTTCGTTGGATTTTTAAGTATAATGTCTTTTGACAATGTAAAGTTGTAACAGTAATCTCAGCATAAGATACTAGATCACCAGATTTATATTGCGTGAATATGAGTCAATTTAGGTCGAAATATTTTCGTCCCGACGCGGCCTTTGTTTGATGAACCTATCTACAACCTATAAATAAGTTACACGTTGATGTCGTGATCGCATGTAGGGTAAGAGAAGATTTATTAAATTGAAATGATATATGGAGAAAAGTGACAGCAAAACAAATCAACTCTTAAGTAACACTAATGCTAGATGGCACGCTCACCTTGATTAAATACATGACGATTAGCACCCCTAAATCAATTTTATATTAAGTAGTATAATCGATGTTGTTGCTCGCACGTTTGATGCTCATTTTTTGTCCATCTCCAGCACCTACTAGTAAATCTAATGTAATGTTTATGATCCATTAAGACACCCTAACAAATATCCCAATCCTCAAAACCCTAATTATTTTGTCTCCCCTCTCTCTCTCTCTTTCCTGCCCTCACGTAGGCCGCCACCAATGGCGTCCCTCGTCGTCTCTAGACTATAGTGCCATAATTATGTCGTCGATTGCCGTTGTCATCGTCATCTTTCTATGAGCCCCATCCCTGGTCTCTCTCCAGCACTCCATCGACGAAGTCGAGCCACCCACCCGACCTTGGCTTCACCTTCGCTGGTCATCAAGGAAAGAAGCAGGGGTGTTTGCTAGTTCCGTCATCAAATGCTCGTACATCCTCAAAGCACCGAAGCGTTAAACCTCAAAAGACTCTCCGAGCTCGCCACGCGTCAATTCGGTATGATAAACTTCGGCTTCTTTTATTTGCTTTCTATATATTATCTGTGGTAAGAAAGTCGCAAAGGTGAATCTGTCGTCCAGCGGCCTAGGGCCACACACTAAGCAGCCCATACATAGGGGGAAGGTGCTAGGTTTATATTTGGATTTTGCTAACATAACAATGTTAAAGTCACTATAAGAACAAGAGTATGTTATGAATCATGAATTCTTGAAGAAACGGACTTCACAATATTTATAATTATTTATTTTATTTTTTTGTGGTCCGGAGCATGATGTTATTCTAACAGTAGATTACAAACTGTTAGTTAATCATTTTTCAAAAATAAGTAATACAAGCTATCATTTTCAGAAAATATTTATTAAATCATTAATTTTTTGCGAAATAAACGCTCCTTAATGCATAATATACTTATGGGCATGGATTATGATCATTCTACATTTTCTCTATATATACACAGCTCAAGCCAAGCATAGCATTATATTCTGGCTTCTTAAAACGGCACAAGTTTGGCGTCCGGAATCTTGATTCTTGACTCTGGTGTGACTATTTTGTCATCTTCGCTGCAAAAACCATGAGTCTAGGGGGGAAGCTGGAGGTCGAAATCGACATCCAATCATCCGCAGATGAGTTCTACAACCTCTTCAAGAGCCAAATCTACCACCTCCCCACCATTTCCTCCGATATTATCCAAAAGGTGGAGCTCCATGAGGGCGACTGGAGCTCAAGCGACGCAGTCAAGCATTGGAACTACACCCTAGGTAGGTACACCATCTCGAAACGCCCACTCATCGATTAATCGCCCCAAAATACTTCCGCTGCTCAATCTGGTAAATTCCGCCAACTCCGAGTTTCATCTTGTGGACGAGTCACAGAAGCAATCGCTTGACCTTGAAACGATCCTACTTGTATGAGACCTCTTTGTCTTGACTTGTGTCTCGGTAGAAAAGTTATGAGCCAATATATATATAGGATTAATAGAGTGGCCAATATAATCCTCGACCCTTGTACTGACACCAGGTTGAGACCTAGTATATTCAGTTTCGTTGAGAGGCTGACAGAATCTAGTTAATTGGCTCTATCAAATCTGGAAATTGCAGATGGGAAGGCGTTGACGGCGAAGGAGAAGGTCGAAGTAGACGATGAGAACAAGTCGATCACGTTTAATGTTATGGAAGGAGATATACTGAAGGAGTTCAAGGGCTTCAAGGCCACTGGGCAAGCAACTGCGAAAGCTGACGGCAGCGGGAGCACGGTGAAGTGGACCCTCGACTACGAGAAGCTGAATGAAGCCGTTGCTGAACCTAAAAGCTACACCGACGCCATCGTCAAGATCACTAAAGACGTCGATGCTCATCTGCTCAACGCGTGAAGCGGGCGTCTTCGCGCTGCTGCGTGCACGAGAGAAACGCAGCCACTGAAGAGGGTCTTCACTTGATTACACCGTGCGTGTGGGTGTGCTTGTGTCAATATTGTGTTCGATGTATAATCTTATCTATTGCCAAGCTAAATAAAGTTCGTCGTGTGCTTATTGTCCATATATTCGCTGGGTGCTTCTGTTCCAAAGAATCAACAGCTTCGTTGCAAGTGACGGCGACGACACCAACTATCATCAGCCAGAGTGCATAGCTAAGGAAAAAACGCTTTAGTTCCGATCTCTCTCTCGTGAGAGCTCACCTCTCCCTTTTTGGGAGTCTTCCTTCCCTCAGTGGGAGTCTACCTCTCCACTTTGTTGGAGTTTCCTCCTTTCTTCATTGCATCAACTCCACTTATTCCCTTCTGTTGAAAAAAAACGATGTGGAAAAAAGCAGAAGACAGAATATAGGGATTTACGTGGTTCGATCACAAAGTGATCTACGTCCACGGGCGAGGCAAGACAAAATTCCACTATAATCAAAGAGAGTATAAATTTCAGAAGTCGAAACAACGACAAAACCTCACGGCTCACGAAAACTCTCTGAAACAAAATTCTCTCTGTTCTACAATGAGAAAACCTAGCCGCAGTACAAATAGGGCTCCCAAAAAATTTTCTCGGGGGCGTAGCCTCTGAACCCCCCCGCACATTGGTTCGCTTCCTCCAGCTTAGGCGGTCCGCTATGGAGATTTGTTCGCTTGCTGCGGGTTGGGCCGATGGCCCAACCCTTCACGTCACGAACCAAATCTCAATTTTCTTTCTACTTTCGGGTCACACAAAAAATATGTCGGGTCGGGTCATAAACCGGACCGAGTACATAAAATTCAAGACATATTTAACACCTTCTTCATCCTTTTCTCGTCAAAGGTTGCCAATTCCCCCCCCGACCATGGCGAGGCCAATCTACTTGTGTTCCTTCAGCTAGGACTTGTTGGTGCTTGGCGATGCTAGAGATCGAGTGATCCCTGTCTATACTTTGACTGATGAATGAGCACTTACCAAGTGTTTGTTGTAATGCCTGGTAGTTAGTGGTTGGAGAATGGTGGCATTTTCATGGGTGGTGTGATTACCGCTCTAGCCTCAGCCCCTGTAATTCAGATAAATAGAAGTGAAGTGGGCAGATAAATTCCCACACTCTTATTCTCTGGTGGTTGTGCATTCACTACATTATCCATTGAACAATAACTGAAGGTAGGGTCTAGTTTTTTGCTGATGACTGGTGGTGATATCTTCCAGCTCAAATAGATTCCAATACCTCGATATGGCTGGAGGGGGTCAATGAAAATGCGTTGAAATCATTTCAGCACACCAAGTGTTTGCTCCAATGCCTACTAGGAAGTTGTTAGAGAAGTTTGGTGTTTTCTTTGGAGGTTGTTGGTGCTTGAGGAGTAACTCTTATTCTATCGCTAGTGGGTAAAGGAGGCGGGCCATTTACTGCCCCTACGTTGCCATGAATATTATAGCCTGGAATTGTCGAGGCATTGTAGGAATACCCACTCTGAGAGAGTTGAAGGCTACGTGCCGAATTTGTAACCTAGATATTATGTTTTTATCAGAGACAAAATGTGATACTAGTCGGATAGAAACTATTACACGACGGATTGGATTTACCCACTCCTTTTCAATTCCTGCGAATAATATAGCGGGAGGTTTAGCTGTCATTTGGAAAGATCCTGTGGTTTTATCCATTTCCTTCGCAGCCAAAAACCAAATTCATACGGAGCTTTCTACCAAAGAAAATCCTGAGCATTTCTAGTGGCTTCCGTTGGTGTATGCACCCCTTATTTTGGACTTAAGCAAGCATTTTGAGAAGAATTCACTAGTCGGGTTCGAAACTTGAGAGAGGACTGGATTGGAATTGGAGACTTCAATGAGATCATATATGATTCAGAGGCGTCCAACAGAAGGGGCTCGGACCCATCTTGTCGCTTCCTAGCAGACTTTATGGATTTAGCGGGCTGTGTTGATCTTGGGTTTAAAGGCCAACCTTATACATGGGCAAATGGTAGAGGGGACTTTACAAGCGTTCGAAAAAGACTGGATCAAGCAATCTATTCAACTTCATGGTGTGAGAAATTCCCTCGGACCGGGGTTGTCCACTTACCGGCCGTAAATTCATATCATTCTCCTATTTGGCTGAATTCAACTTCCCTTGAGGATAATTCAAGGCGCCCTTTTAAATTTGAAGCCGCTTGGTTGCAGGATTCAACCTATGTTAATGTTGTGGAAGAGGCTTGGAATAGCGTGGTGGACAATTCAATGGCCTCTTGTCATAGGAAACTAAAATCAACTACGATAGCCCTCAAAAAGTGGAATAAGGAACATTTTGGCATTTGCCAACAACATCTTGAGAAGTTGACTTCATCACTTGTTTCCATTCAAATGGATGATCCTTCGTAAGAGAATAGCAAGAAAGAAAAAGAAATCAAGGTGGATATTAATGAGCAATGGGAGAGACTGGAGATGATGTGGAAGCAAAAATCAAGACAATTGTGGCTACAAGAGGGTGATTGAAATACCAAAATTTTCCATCTCTCTACCACTATTAGAAGGCGCAAAAATTATATCCTGACAGTGCAAGATGATGGGGGCCGATGGATCACGAATATGGATGAGATCAAAGGATTTTTTCTATCCAAGTATACAAAGCATTTCTCGGGACCAACACTCGCTCCACACCCTTGCATAAGGGAGTTATTCCCTAAGGCTATTTCTAAAGAGGAAAACTTTGAACTTTTGAAGATTCCAACGGAAGATGAAATCTACAGAGTCCTAAAAGCGATGGCCCCTCTTAAATCACCGGGCCCAAACGAATTTCATGCCATCTTCTATGTGAAATGTCGGGATGTGGTGAAGCCCCAGATTATCCAATTTGTACAACAATTTTTTCGCACAAGTCATTTGCCCCACCTCATTAATCATACTTTCATAGTACTTCTCCCAAAATCGCAGAATGCATATACCTTTACCCAATTTCGTCCCATAAGTTTGTGTAATGTGAGCTACAAACTTGTCTCTAAGCTGTTAGCCAATAGACTAAAATGGTTTCTTAGCCGTTTGATTTGACCTCAACAATCGGCTTTTGTCCCAGGTAGAACTATACAAGAGAACTCAGTTATGGCACAGGAAATCATAGACTCCATGAAAAAGAAATGAAATGGCAAGGCTTTTGTGGGAGTAAAGGTGGATATGTTCAAAGCTTAAGATAGGGTTGATTGGGTTATTCTCGATACAATACTCCATAGCGTGGGGTTTTCTGATCACTTTTATAAACTCATAAATCGGTGTATTTCAATAGTTCATTATACTTTGGTCATCAATGGTAGGCCGGCTGGAGGTCTTACACCTCAAAAGGGTCTACGACAAGGTGATCTTATCTCACTATACCTGTTCGTAATTTATTCTGAACTTCTATCTCAAATACTCAATCGGGCAGAGAACTTAAAGATGATCACAGGGATAAGAGCAAGGCGGGACAGTCCACCTCCGACACACCTTATATATGCGGATGACTTGTTATTATTTGTTCAAGCCACAAAGAGACATGTGAGAGCGCTGAAGGAAAGCATTCAAATTTACTGCTCCTAGTCAGGTCAGAGCTTAAATCATCAAAAGTCGTCTGTTTTCTTCTCAAAAAACACTTCCACAGGAATGAAAAAATTTTGCATGGATGAACTCAACATGAAGAAGACATATCCAGATGCATTGTACCTTAGCAACCCTCTCTTCAAACGTGGAAATGGTAGAGCTGGATACCAATTCCTTGAACAGAAGGTTGATAACAAACTTAGTCATTGGAAAAGGAAGTCCTTGTCTTGGGCAGGTAGAGCAACGTACATTTGATCGGTTGTTCAGAATAGTTCGATCTATGCTATGCAATCCAATAGGTTGCCAAGAGTCACTTGTGACAAACTCAATGCAGCCACTAGAAAATTTTGGTGGGGTGTCCCGGCGGAGAAAAATAGGTTCTTCACACCTAAATGTTGGGACTCTTTGTTTAGAAATAAGAAAAGTGGTAAACTGAGTTTTAGACGTACCAAGGATTTCAACAATTTTTTGATCCTCAAACTCGGCTGAGGACTGATACAAGATAGAGGCAAGTTATGGGCTCGACTCCTTGAAGGGAAATATTTACGTAGATCCAATTTTTGGAACCATGAGGTTAAGGCATCGGCATCTCGATTATGGAAGGCAATCATAGACACTAGAGAAATACTCAAACTTGGCACTCTTTATCAGGTAGGAGATGGTAAGTCAATTGAGGTTGGTAATCACCCTTGGATTCCACACATACCAAGCCATGTCCCTTATTTTATTGATTCTGATCCGATATTAAAGAAAAGGAAGGTAGCGAGCTTCTTTATCCCAGGGATAAAATCTTGGGATGTAAACAGTCTAACTCAAGTGTTTTGCCCAACCTCGGTCCAAGACATTCATCATATTCAAGTTCCATCCTCCATTTGGATGGATAAACCGATTTGGCAGCCGGCTATTGATGGAATTTTTACTGTTAAATCCGCTTATAAGCTCATCAAAGAGCCTACAGCAAATGGCTCTAACTCTGGAATTTAGACCAAAATTTGGAAAGCTACATTTCATGAGAGGCACAAGATGATGTTTTGGAGGACAACAGCCAATGTCTTGCCCTGTAGAGCTAACCTGGGTAGGTTATTTCACATTCCAGACCCTTGACCCAAGACGAATTGTAGAGATAATGGGATTCGATTGCAAACTCTTCACTCTCTATGCAGCGATTCTATGTACTAGAATGTGGTTTTATAGGAATTCCATTTTACATGATCAAGCTATTCCAAATCCTTCCCAGGCAATTAAGTTGGTTTTACAGGAGTTCATGGAATTCTCGAACAAGTTCAAGGAAGAAAACACAGTCGCACCAAGTCCAGAAGCCGATTTGATTGGAGTAGGAATAGACACCTAGCTCCCACCATCAGATCAAGAGCTCAAATTTAATGTAGATGGTGCATGGAAAAATAACAAAGGAGCCATAGGTATCATTGCACAATCGGCTAGCATATTAGTAGTCTAAGCTTGGAAAGGAGAGATCGTTGGAACTCACCTATGGAAATGGAAGTAGCAGCTCTCCTTCTTGCCTACAATTATGACCAGTCCCTGGGCATTCGAAAAGCGATCTTTGAAAGTGATTGTAAGGTCTTAATTGATGCCATCCAACAAAAAGGTCTTTGCCCTTGGAGTATTCAACATTTCGTTGCAAATTCTCGCTTTCAATTTCAGCATAATCCAGGTTGAAGCTTGGAATGGACCCATAGATCCAAGAATGGAGCTGCTCATGCACTTGCAAATTGGGCCTCTAATCATATAAGCACCACATCCTCTTTTCTTTACCATGATCTCCCTTCTAGAGTTAGAAATATTGTACTAGTAGAGTCTTCTTTTATATTTCTCTCTAATATAGGTATTGCTTCCTTTTTGTAATTGCTTTGTTTGCAATATATAGTTTAATTTATAGCAAAAAAAAGTGACGGCGACAACGACTCATTATTCAAGGGTGGAGCCTCTATTCTCTAACAAGCATAACTTTATTGCACCGTTTCTAAAAATATTGATTTTTTTCCAATACTAGTAAATTTCGATTAGTGCTAGTAAATGTCAAACGACAGTTAGTAAAATAGATGACCACCGATTTTTTTTTCCAAGCGACTTGCTGTACTAATAATTTTTTTGTAATTTGCGAATTACCAATTTTGGTAGCAACTTACCAGCTTTATTTATATAACTTACTAAGCTTCGAATATAGTAACTCTTATGCGAAGTCACCAACTCAAATTAGAGTGGTCCATCAACTTTTGTCAGATTTAATTGTCAACTAAATTTGAGTTATCAATTTTTGTTTGAGTTACTAACCCACTTTTAATTTTCTTTTAATTTACCAACTTTTCTATTGAGCTACCAACTTTTATTTACCTTGATTAGCAACCCCGTATATATATATTAACTCTTTTTAGAGATTATTGGTCTAAATTAGCATGACTTACTAACTTTTTTTACCATTAAATTATCATCTAGGTTTTTTTTGTTGAAAGGAAATTTCCATCCATTACCAAAATGATACGATAAAAAATCTGTAGGAAATCTCAAAAATCACCACAACAAAGCAAGCTTATAAAGATACAAAACAAACCAAAATCCAAAAATCAAGGTATATCATCATATCATGATCGGCAAAGGTAAGTACAAGCTCATCTTTCAAGAATAGTTATGACTGCACCCAAGCAAAATAATCGGTGGCCGATCACCAAATCATATATTATCATCAGTGATGAACACAAGCCAAGATGTCCATATGCAGCTACAACTTTGCTTCTGGATAATGTGCGCCTAGATTTGGCATCTCTAACACCATCACTGTATGGAGACAACAAAAACATGTTGAACAAGCTCACATTTGAAACTTGCGGGAGCGAGCCTTTAGCAAGTGTGAGACACCAAAGCTTTAACAAAAACATCTTGAATGATCACAAATATGACACTAAAGCTGCTGTGAACACCATTGAAATTGGAGGCGGAATACTTATTCATTAAAATTCATAGATCTTGGACTAGTTTGGAGGAGAAAATTAAACTCCAAAATTCAATTTAGGATTAGAGCAGAGCTCTCAAATCTAGATCTAGATCGAGAGAGTAGAGCAAAAAAACAAGTGAAAATAGACGGAAAAGCAACCAGACTAGAAGGAGAGGGACAGATGAGGTCAAATCTTTCCTCTCCATAAGTTGAAGAAGCGTAGGTTGAAATTGAGAGAGAGAGAGAGAGTGTGTTGAACCTAGCTGCCTTTACTTAGTGGAAAAGGGAAAATTCAATTATCATCTAGGTTACTCACTTTGAGTTACTTACTGACGTTTATTTGGTTTTTCTTAATAGCCATTATTGTTGACAAACTTTTAGTTGCATATCCTTGTAAAACCTTAAATTTACCAACCTTTTTTTAAAAATTACTAACCTTAATTAGAGTGACTTTGCCCACTTTTTTTCACTTTTCTCCGGGCTCTTAATTGACTTCTAAATGAATGATGCTACCACCTATGAAAATGATGGTGGAAGAGTCGTGAATCACATGGTACTATGGGCTAAGAATTACAAAGTCGAAATTTATGGAGATATATTGATATTTAATATAGGATGATAACGACAGGGCATATTTAGTGCATAAATAATGCAATATGTCAATTATCAAGTCTCAAGTGGTGAATTATTCCAAATATGATAATTCTCTATTGATGGAGAACAACAATTGGCAAATGCTTATATGGGAACTTTAAGCATTATAAGAACGAACGATCTTGCCCACGCCTTAAATGACGGGTCAACTTCAAACTCATAACTTCTCATTCGGAATGAGTTAGGACGCATACAACATATCAAATCAAAAAGGATTGCAAGATCTTTGAAGCTTCAAACAGGATATCCGAGCATTCAAAGATTTCGGACATGTTTTGCAGATTTCCGGGACGCATTTTGAAGATTATCCTTTTTATCAATATTTTTTCCTTAATTATGTCCTCCCTATAAATAGACGCCTAAAACATGGAAAACCATACTTTATCATTCGGAACAAATATCATGCTTTGGTACTTTTTTCAAGTATGTATTCCTCTGCGTCATCTATGTCTACGAGATTTTTAGATTAGGCAATTGTTTAGGAATATATAGAAAAGATTTGGTCAACTAATTGTGCGTTTGTGGAAGAGCTGTTCTATAAAACAAGTGTCTGTCTTGCCCACGCGGTATTATTTTGATCATGAAAGAATGTTTTTTCCTCCGTCTCTAATTAGAGAATATATTTCTAATTTACGGGTCACAAATTTGAATATTGCCACATGCAAACATAATTAACAGAAGACAAATATAGATGATATCTATGTTTATAACCTACTAATCAAATGACTAATTTGGAGAAAATTTCCACTAATCACAAATGGAATGGCCCTTGTTCGAATCTAAGCACTTATATTACATAGATGTGGCCGTTTCAGTTAGGTTGACCGTGCTCATATATATTACTAAAGGGTTTCTCCAACCAAGCATCTGTTTAATGACTTACAAATATGGACATCACACACACCTAAATTTACTGGAAGGTTCATTGCTTCAATTGCCTTTATCCTACCCGGAAAGATGGTTCCTTTGCCTTCTCGTTCGTTCCCCCATTGTGGACGGTTCAACGATGCTTGATGGGGTTCTGGACTGGTATTGAGCTTAACTATAGTGTAAAGGAGTATTTTCTTTGGTATTGCCACGCAGGAGGGGCGTGATGTTATGACAGCCGACCGTTCTACCACTTGGCTATTGAGGAACAATTAACGGATCTTTTGGAGTTGCCAAATAAATGACTACTTCCAACGACGGCGGTCTTATCTGTCAAAGAAAAATAAAGAATTATAGCACTAACCATAATTTCCTAGAAGACACCAAATATCACAACTAGGAGACAAATTCATACTGCATGATCCGTAGATCATGTGGACCAATTCTATCTAAACTAGTACTTCTGCAAAGCCCACGACGAGGTTCACATGATCAATAGTTCGTATGACTTGGTTTACATAGTTTATAAACTATAAACCTTCTCTTTGTTCTTTTTTTGGCGTAAAGAAGGTTGATTGGATAGTTTGATACCCCAAGCATAGAATGGAATAGTGAATAAGTGTGTTCTATATACAATAATGTATATGCAACATGAAGTGTCCTGTATACGTTTAATAAATAGTCTTCTCGAGCAACTTCTATGATTAACTTCTACTGGAGTGGCACATATAATTACTAATTTTAACTGCCTATGTATTTGTCAATCTGACTAATGTCTAGGGTCTTGTTCATTCCGCTGGCAAGGAGAAACCTGAAAGACAAATAGAACAAGGAAATTAATTAGCCAAAACGGAGAAGGAATTGAAATTCCGAATATAATAAGGGCATGCTAGATATATTTGGATACGTAAAAATTTATGTGACATACTTGTCTCTAAGAACTGCAGCCATGGACCGACAACCTCCGGGCACTGTCGATTGCATATTGACAGCAATATTCGGATTGTGAATACTCTGCCGGAGGTGTACCCAACCGTATTGCCCATTTTCCTCGTCGGAAACCTTTGCCCTAAATTTCAAGTGAAGATAACCACATAATAAGCACACGGTTAGTGTAAAAAAGAAAATATATCTATGTATGTATTTACGAGGTAATTACCCAAAAAAAATCATAAACCTATTGCACTTATGCCAATTCAATCCTAACCCTTTTAATTTGACCAATTTAGTTCCAAAACTTTTTGATAATTTGCCAATTCAGTCTATCTTATCAATTTTAGCAGGAAATCGCTGACGAAAATGTCGGCCATCCTTTTAATTCATTGTGGCCAACGAGGTTGCCAATGACCCTCACCAGTGGCTAGGCAAGGCACAACCTCGCCATCGCCCATAATGAAAAAAAAAACAAAAAGAAAAACAAAAAGAGAAAATTAAAAAAATATATATTATAAAAGTTGTCCACACTATCGCCAACAGTGTCACTTAAGACGGTCGGCGTCCACCTCAGCGACTGCTAAACTTAGCCAAATGGACTGAACTGGCAAATTGTCAAAAGATTTATGACAAAATTGGTCAAATTAAAATGTTTAGGATCAAATTGGCACAAGTATAATAAGTTTAAAACTTTTTTAGTAATTTTCCCATGTATTTGCAAGTAAACAAGGATACTTCTCAATCTGAACTAAAAAAAAAAAGTGAGAAAACCGATCTTTATCAATGTCGTACCGGTACATTTGAGCATCAATGGCCGCCGGCGTTTCGTTCGAGTCGACGAGGCAACCTTCGCTCACCCAGCAATCTCCACAGGAATCCAGCTCCCATCCCTGAAGCCTCCCTTCCTGCAAAGAAACAGTAACTCCAACATTAGTTCTTTTAGGATCAATGGATTTCCTTGTACGTGGTTTGGTTAAAGATCACTGCACTTAATCGCCGTAGAATTAGTACCTCGATGTATTGTCGAAACGCCTCGATCACCTCTACGGCCTTCGCTTTCATATGTCTAGGCTCCGCAATGACATTCATTCTGAGTTCCGTGGACTCTAATGGCTCTTCGAGATCTTCTATGAGACTGCCGATCCCGTCATTAGATCCCGCGAGCTTCATCCGTACCATCTCGATGATGATTTTAACGACCATGTAAGCGCCTAGCCATGCCAATTCATTGAAGAAAATGGCACACAAAAATTTCATAAGCACCATCGTGATTTGAAGCTATGGAAATGGTATTTCAGTTGTTTCAATTTCTTTTCCTATTGACATGTTCGTGAAGGAAACAAGCAAACCACTTTGCATAGGCTTTCTCAAGCCTTGAAAACTAGACAAACATAAGTAGACGATGACACGCACAAATACGGAATATGTCTATGTTTCTAAATTTCTGTAGGTGTTGGTAGCTGCCAAAAACTGTTGATAAATAGAATGACCGGTGATTTTTTTTAAGACAACTTGGTAAAACTTACCAACATGTTTACGAGATTACCCATTTTTTTGTTGTTTTAAAATAACCAAATCTTACTAAGTCACCAATTTTATGTGCATAACTCACTAACCACCTTGAATTCACTAACTTTTACATGAAACTACCAACCTAAATGAGAGTGAATTACAACTTTTGTCAGTTTTAATTACCAAATAGGTTTACGTAATTACCAATTCTTAATTGAGTTACTTACCAAAGTTTAATTATTTTTTTTAAATTTATCAACTTTTTTATTAAGTTACTAACTAATAAGTGAGTAATTTCCATGCTGGTAAATCACCAATCTGATACATGGTTGGAGGAGGGATGGACGAAAACAGACTCTCTAAATCAATAAACCTATAGAAATCTAACTTACCGTCATCAAGAAAATAATTCTCCTTGAGTGCGCCGTGGCCGGACGTTTCCATCATCAGATGAGCCTCGACCCCGTCCTTATTGAGCTGAACCCCCTTATCGATGACATTCCTATAACCGACCCGGTACAGGCAGTGATGGCCTCCCCTATCCGTAATAAACTTCGTGAGGGCCATGCTCGTGCGAGCGTCGGTCACCACCGTTGTCCCTGGGTGCTCCCTCAAGACGATTGCGGACATCAGGGCGATGAGCTTGTCCCCGTTGACCGGGTTGCCCTTAGCATCAACCACACCGCTGCGGTCCACGTCGGTGTCGAAGACAATCCCGAGGTCAGCCGAGTAGTCTAGGACGGCAGCCCGAGTGAGGGCCATGGCAGTCTTGTCCTCGGGGTTCGGGATGTGGTTGGGGAACATGCCATCCGGGTTGAGGTGGAGTGAGCCGAAGGTGTCCGCGCTGAGCTTGTCCAGCACGTCCCATGTGAAGAAGCCTCCTGAGCCATTCCCAGCGTTTACTATGATCTATATGCAAATTCTGGCTCAGTGTCAGAATTCAAATGGCTAATCTAAATTTTGTTTTTACTCATAAATAAACCAAAGCCTGAGTATTTTTCAAGATAAGGAATTTGTGTACAGAATTTAACCTAGTGCGATAATTCAAATATCAGCCAAAAGGTTTGTGTAGAGAGGACAAAAAGAACTCTAGGGATCAAGGCCACAAGAACTGGATAAGATAGAGCATTGCAACATGGGCTAGTCCTTTGTTTTTAGGACATTGACGGGCATCTATCTGCAGAAGACGTTCCTATGTTTATAAGAAAATTTATTTTAATGGGAAATTAGGGAAAAGTAATTCAGTTGAGATAATTTACGTGGAAGCCTTTGAGGGGTGTGTCATAGCACGTGGGGTGATTCACTCTTTCCTTGATGATGTCTCGGAGGTACGCCGCGTAGGCGCTCATGAAGTCGACCCGGGTCGGGAGAGTGGCGAGCATGGTCGACACCTTTGCCAGCCGATTCGCATACTTGCAGGCGGCCTGGTGGCATATCTCCTCCACCTCCGGTGAGGTCAGCCCTCCCTTCTTCGTGAAGAACTTCAGGCCGTTCCGGGTGTAAGGCAAGTGAGATGCTGTCATCTGCGGCATCAAAAAGCATTCTCAGTTGTCTCATTTTCCGTTTGAAAATGACCTGCGAACTTCAGTGGTTCATCAACAAGATTAAAAAGAGTGAGCTTTCTATGCTGGTTAATGTATGTTAGGCCGGTCTCTTGTAAATTGAGCCTTTTATGAAAATGTAAAACAAGTAGCGGAGATGCCTTATGGCGTAATCTATCAAAACAAATTGATAAGAAAAAGAGTGCTAACTGCGCATCGTTACACTACCATAATGGAAGCATCGTAAGAGAACGGGTCCAACACGGTGCTCATGAAACAAGCTGGCGTCGTAGCAAGCCCCATGTCGAACACCATGCAGCCGGCTCTGGACAGCCCGGCAAACACAGCCACACTCAACGCTGAGCCGGAAATCCTGGGATCCCTCCCAAGGGAAACCCTAACGTCCTCAACCGGCCTCCCATTTTCGCTCTCCAAGCCCTTGATCACCCACTCCCCAAAGCTCTCCGCGATCGCATCCACCGCCGGTGGCGTCAGGTCCACCTCCCGGCCCTTCTCACCCTCCAGTGCGACACCGCGCACATCTGACCCGTTTTGGAGCCTACAGATCTTGTCAATTTCGTCATCGACCACAACTTCATCGTACCTCGAGATGCCCAACGATCTAACTCCTTTACTCCTTATTGGACGGCACATAAATATTACGCTAAGGTTCATCGGTAACGGTTTTGTGGGGGAAGAGGAGGGGATAATCGTTGATTTCTGGGCGCTCATGTTTTGAAGTGTTATCGAAGATGGCGAAGCGGACGCCATGTTGCCAGTGTTCTTGGAACCGAAGTCCGAAATTGTCACGGTACTCAGCAAGAGAAAACCATATATACTCTTCTATGTATGAGAAGATAAGGGTGGAGGTGAGTTCAATGGTAACCTCACAATTCCAATATCTGCAAAGTTCTGAAAAATCTGAAAACAAGCTTCCAAAGAGATAAGATATTTTTAATTGTTTTGTTCTGAACTGGTCATCATCTTTGTCGTTCTAGTTTGATATTTCATGCGCATGCAAGGAAGACGAAAAGGGTATATTCTCTTCCTCAGGATATGGAACACATCGCTTGTCGCAACCGACCTTTGGCTAAAGGTTTGGCATGGCGTATGTGCTAAGTCTACGTTTAGGACTTAACCCGAGCTCTCCCAAACCAACACCATATCGTAACTTGTGGTTTAGATTTTTAACATGTAAGTGATTTTTATCTAGGAATCGCCACTAATTAGTTTACAGTAGGTAGATTAAACACCCAAGTAAAGCAATAGGAGAATTGCCTTACTTCTGCGAATTAGAAATTAAATGAGTTTGGAAACTTTGTTACACTAGTTAAATAATTAATACCCTTTCAGTACCTTTTATCCTGTTCATTTCAAAAAAAATATTTTTTCAGGCAGTTTAGATTAATTTTAGTATCTAACTCCTAACGTGTGAGATGATTAAACGAGTGCACAACTATTAACAATTAGCAATCAAAATAAACATGCAGCATAGGGTTCTAATTCTAAATAGGGAGATGGCATTCAACACACTGCAATATATGCAATCATATACTAATTAGAAATAACATGCATAATAATACCACAGTAATGAAAATAAAATTCAAAATCCTACTATGTAGCCCTATAGGCTTATCCAGCTTAGATGTAATTATTAATCAAAATAATTTACATAATTTATAAATTTATTTTAAAATGCTAATTTTCAAACTATTTCCTAATTTATTTTTTTAAAAAAATTAATTAATTTTTTATTTTTAAAAGATATTAAAATAATAAAATATTCAGCTCTAGGTCTGGTTAGAACCGACCCGGATCCGCAAAACCAACTCGAATTGGCTTATTCGAGTTGGGTTATTGGATCCAGATTGGGCCATGACTGACCTGGGCCAATGAACCGGGTTTCAAATAGGATCAAGCTCGGCTAAGGCTCGACCTCTTGAAAATAGACAAAAATGGTTGGTCCAACTGGGCCGATCCTATTGAACAAGGCCGGTCTAGCCAAGCTTACTGTGCCTCAAGCGCCAGGGACCTAACCGGACGAAATTCCAGTGATTTGCGAGCTGTTTCATCAAGCCAAAGGTTTCATTCTCTTCAACTCCCCAAGCTAAAGAGATCTTTGCTTGCTGGTCACCTGAGGACCGGCCAAGGTGGTCATCGGCCAAACCTCAACCGGGACTTGTTGAACCCAAACGTTGGTCAGAGCTTGGCCGGCGAACCCGGGCCAAAATTTGGCTTTCCTTAATCCCTAATGATCGCCACAAAACTGCCCTAAATTAATTAAGTCACCATCCAACCATACACTCATAGGTGAAAACCAAAACCAAACCAGTCTCACTGAGGCATTTTAACAAATAGTTGGCATGCATGAATAAAACAGGGAAACTCCAACCTATTTCAGGGCCCCAGCCAGCCTCGTTGACCACAACTCACCTCCAATGACAACGCCTGGACTAGGAATGAGGTCAATATGGGCCAGGACTCGCACGAAACGACTGGCGCGAGTCCTAGCCAACCTGTACACAAAAACCGGGGAAAACATAGCACAAAAGGGGTACAGAAGGTTTAGTGGTTGGATGAGCATTTGGGGGAGTTACTGGCGGTGTCAATCACTGGGAAAGCTCACTTGGCTTCCTCTTCAGAACCTATAAACACTCAAGACTCTCTTTTTTGCTCTCAGTTTCTCTCTAGATCTCTCTCTCTCTCTCT